>JBBPBX010008394.1:22550-47262 GCA_038048925.1 Garcialebias charrua | reverse complement strand
TCATGGGATCTATCATTTCATGAATGATCTAGTGAATTTCAATCATATTGTTTAATTTAGACATTAGAAAATTTAGATGGCTAATTATGAATCTCATAATGGGCAGCACGGTGCAGCACGGTGGCACAACTGGTAGAGCTGCTTCCTCTCAGCGAGCAGGTCCCCGGTTAAAATCCCGGTCCGGGGGCCTTTCTGGGTGGAGTTTGCATGTTCTCTCCGTGCATGCGTGGGTTTTCTCCGGGTGCTCCGGTTTCCTCCCACAGTCCAAAAACATGCATGTTAGGCTGATTGGTAACTCTAAATTGACCCTGGGTGTGAGTGAAACAGGTCCCTCTTGTAAATGAGTCCCTGTGGCTCAACGAGGCTAGCCTGTATAAATAAAAGTTGAATGAATGAATGAATGACATGGCCCAGCCCTACTACCCTCTCATTCACCAGGGTGAACCCCAACATACAGGCACCAAGATGGGAGGCAACAAGTATGCCCACTCCTGCTCATTGCCTCTCACTAGGGGCAACTGCAGAGTGGAAGAGTGTCCAACCCCTCTCTTCCAGAGTCAGAGCTATGCGTTGAGGTGAGTCTGATTATTTCTAGCCGGAACCCCTCAACTTCACATACCAGCTCAGGCTCCTTCCCCACCAGAGAGGTGACATTCCACGTCCCAATAGCCAGCTTGTGTAGCCGAGGATCAGACCGCCAGGGTCCCCGCCCTTGGCCACCATCCATCCCACATTGCACCCGACCCCTTTGGCCTGTCTCACAAGTGGTGAGCCCATGGGAAGGGGGACCCACGTCTGCTCTTTTGGCTGTGGCCGGCTGAGCTCCATGGGTAAAAGCCCGGCCACCAAGCACTCGCTAACGTGCCCCACCTCCAGGCTCAGCTCCAGAGAGGGGCCTCTGTGACCCGCGTCCGGGCGAGGGAACATTGTTTCCATTGACTGTACTCATCATGGGGGTCTTTGGGCTGCACTTTGTCTGGCCTTTTTTGTACTGAAAATTAATCAAACCGAGCCTTCCTTGAAAGTGAACCAAACCGAAATATGATTTTAGCGTATCATTACACCCCTTATATTCAGAGTCAGAGTCAGAGAGTCTTTATTGTCATTTGCACCGCATGTGGTACATGTGATGAAAACGAGATTATGTACACGGGGTCCCAGTTACATCCAACAACAAATGCAAGAGAAAAACAGTAATAACATCTAGAATTAACTAAGAGAAACATCAACTAGTAATACACTAAGCCCTAATGTAGTGGAAAAACATCATTATAAACAGCAGCACGAACATGAGTCTGTATGAGCAGATGGTCACAGATGAACACAGCAACAAGAAAACAGATCAGCATGATGTGATATTTTGCAGTGTTTATTCTTATTATTTATTTATTCATGAGTCTTATGTGATTGTAAATTATAATTGTGCATTTTATGGTTATAAAAAAGTATATTGTGTATGAAAAATATCAAAGAAAAACAGCAATGTCAAGCAGCAGACTAGTTGACAATATAGTGATTTTCTGTTGCACTAAATATAAAAGAACAATTAACCTGCTAAAATCCATTGTATCGTAAAATGAGCCGTCAGTCTCACTGGACTCAGGTTGTTGAGCTCTGCCTCTTCATTATCTAATGTAAGCTTTTGATGACAGTCCAGTCGAAGGTCTTTGTTATGGTCTGTGTTAGATGTGCTTCCCTCCCACAGTGCAGAGGTCAAAGCCCAGTTAACCCTTCACGTCCCTGAGAATTCCACAGACTGTCAGCTGTTTTTTCTCTGCAGCATCCCATTGAGAGTCTTTACTCTGAGAGGAAAGACAAGGAGGCAACTCAATAAAGATGTTTGAACAACAATTAAGTTCAAGCACACACACTCATGTTGTCTCAGGGGGACTGGACTGTGTGATCCCTGCTTTGGTTGGAATCACACCGTGAGTAAGACGAGGTGTGTTTAAGGGGATCAGCAGGAATTTGTGTGAATAGGTGTATTTGTGTGTTTCAGTTCCTATGTGTGTTGGAGCTAAAGACGGTGGCTCGCTCACCTGTTCACACAAACACAAACACACACACATATAAAGTAGAGAGAAGGGGAACAGAACTACAGCCGTGGCTGAATGACATGCGCACAGACGTCCACAGTTCTCTCTTTTCAGCTCACCTGTTTGTTTAAAGGATGTCTGAAGCCTGATCAACCCAAATACAGCTCCACTGTTTCCACGCTACCTGTTTGTACAGCTGAGTGTGACTTTAACACGTTAAACAATAGTGTCGCTTTGGAAAAACACACAGGCCCTGGATTTGGACACAGCCCGTTGAGCCGATCCAAAGTCCCCCATTTAGAATAGGTCACTCTGGTCTGACAAAGTACAATAAGAAATCTGGTTTTAAGTGCATGTCTGTGGCCAACATTGCTTACTATATATGGGCTTGGCTTCTCAGTACAACATCTAATTATGTGTTGAGCTCTGATGGGAACGATTGCATACACAGGCAGCAGGATTCTGTAACTGTGTGAATACGCTCTGTGGATACTGGAGTGGATGTGAAGTATGGGAAACAGAGTGCAATTGAAGAAATGTCCCTGGTGCCAGTGAGACTATGGAGCAGACGGGCTGTGGTCAACCTAAATGAGGATAGACGACTCGATTTATGACACTGAGCTGCACTCTTATCTGATGCAGCTGGTGGGCATCCTCAGTGTTAAGAAGAACACCTACGCCTTCATGTAGATGCACGTAAAAATGAAGGTGAAAAAGTTGTACCGTACATGGAAAAGGGTGGTCACTTTTTTTACGGCTTTTTGCTTTAAATAGGCAAAGAGGGAAGCTGCTGGAGGCGTAATGCAGCACAGCGGGCTCATCGGCGTCTGTCTGTCGGTGGACGGCCTGTTTAGGGGGTCCGGGCAGAGGGGTTTTGTGGCTGCGGTGCTGCCCGAGGCCTGGCTAGGCTGATTTACAGGCGGCGTGGGGACATGTGTTGGGGATACTCCCAGAGCAGCCTGGTTGGGGCCAACACAACCACTTCGCTGCTGCCGGCACATCTGGAGTCTAGACTGAGTGGCTCTGCTGAAGAGCGCCTCGTTCCCTCCCTCCCAGCACAGCCATCCATCCATCCTTCTACCTCATCTGCTTGTGTCCCTTCCAACCATACAAACTTAGCTCTCATTCAACATTTATAGTAGCAGCTGGAGGTTTGTGCCACCTATTCTCTATCTTATGTCTTCTTTCTCAGCCTTGTCCCAAGAAAAGCAGCACATCCAACAGGGACAACATAGCCAAACAAGCAAACAGAAGTGCAGTTCGTAGAGCACATGTGGAAGATATCATACTGTTATTCCCTTGTCTCTGAATCAGGAGCCAAGTGCTCACAGAGGGACCCCTCCAGTGGTCTTTTCAACCAATTGAAGATCAGGCTCTTAAGGCAAAGAGCAGTCGTATAAACACATGGGCTCTGACATACATATTAAACAGCTGTGAAAAACATGATCCTTTACCCCCTCACACACATGCTGCCTTGTTCTAATGGTGGTTCCTTTTGGTTTCTGTCAGGACAAATATTCCTTGTTCCAATGACGGCCTGGTAAAGATGAAGACTGTCGTTCATTCTGACACGTCTGCACTCTATCCCCCCATCCTTTACCTTCAAATTAAAGGCTCAGTATTGTCTGCTGCCTTCCATGCCAGAGGTTTAGACTGAGTGCAGTCCCACTCAGTACAGTGAGATCTTGTGTGAACTGTTAGCCATCACAGTATGTTCTGAGGATGACTCTCTGCTACAACCACATCTAATTTGAGCTGAAAAGAAGTAAAATGGTAGAGTTGTAGCTACATTTGTTGGAGAATATTAATCCCCTGCGACGGCCATCTTGAACTGGACCAACACTAAAAGTTTTTCCACTTGTAGATGTTCATTCAATGATCACATTTTGTGAGGTTAATTAAACTTAGTCTAATACAGTAGTTATTGAGATATTTGGTAACACTGCAGACAAAAAAATACACACAAAAAAATCAAAACAAACGAAAGTACTATTGCCTTTGTCTGGAGGGCGATTATAAAACACTCAAATTGTCTTTCACTGCTCACATTCACCATCTATCAATTTTATTTGGTCCATTGCACACCTTACCCCTAAATTAAGTCTAAAAAGCACTTGTGCTCACAATATTTAATAATTTTGTATTTTCATGCTTTGAATGTGAAGATGTGAGGTTGAATGAGTAAACACATATTTGTGTGACTGGAAACATGAACCTTTAAGATTTAGGAAATAAATACGCTGCAGTACCAGTAATTTGGATGCTCTTAATGGAAAACTAGGAGCTAACTGGAACACAAATTGTTATGCAAATTACAGATTGTTCCTGACTGTCTGTTTTAAATTTTAGGCTTGGCTCTCCGGTGAACAGCACAAACCAGGGTTTCCAACAGCAGGCACTGGAGCACAAACGTGTCTCTTGTTTCAATAGTGGAAAGTTAATGTACTTTGTAACTTACTGCAAGGAAACTTTCCATATTTCAGTGTTCTTTCCATGAGAATGGGCATTTTGTCTATTTTTTACTGCCATGTTCACTTTATTGCATTTACATTGTTGTTTGGACTGCATGATACATCTCCCTGCTAGTAAACAGCAGCTTATTATTCTCCAAATATTTGCCCAATTGAACATTGCCTACCCATGTTTTGAAATGGAAAATATTGTACAGCCACATGGGTTTAGCAAAGCGATGTTCAATGTAGCAGAGAAAACTAGAAAGAAACAGCTAAAGAAATTACTTGATGGTGTAGTGGCAGGGCTTCCGACTTGGGACCCGAAGGACGCGGGTTCGCGCCCCGGCCACTACACACCTTGGGGTGTCTATGAGTGCACACCTAATTCTCCAGCTCCCCGGGCGCTTTCTATGGCTGCTCACTGCACCACCTGGTGGTGGTTGGGTTAAATGCAGAGACGAATTTCGTCTGTGTATGGGAAACATACACAGATGACAGAAAAGGACATTATTATTATTTTTTTTTATTTTTTTTGTAAAAAGCAGAATGAATGCTGAGTGTTGAATAACTGCTGAAATTTGCTGAAGAAACTGAAATTGAGAGGTTTAGGTGAAAGGAAGCATAACTGTCTAAAAGCTGATGGTTATAGTACTCTGCGAGAAGCTAAGAGATCTGTTCTTGCTCACATGGTTGTGAGACTTTTTTCTTTCTCACATGGATACTCAAAAAGAAACAAAACTCCTGGTAAATCCACCCTCTGTAGCTCCTGTTACATGCAAACAGAAACAACATAGCAACAGCCCAGTTGGCAGAGATGAATTTTATTTTCAATTGATAATAGAGGAGTTAGAGAAGGAGAAGAACATGATAGAAGAGACAGATCTATTTCTGTTGCTATCCAAGGAGAAGTGCTAATTTGGAAAAATTTTCACGAAGAGACAATCATTTCTGACTGACAGTGAAAGAACGTGTCCCTACGATGCCCGACAGAGACATGTGACCTCCCAGGCCAGCACAGCCACAGAGAAACAGCTGTGTCATAACTCATGTGGGAACAAAAATACGTGATTTTTATCACATATCAGCGTAAATGAGAACCATGTTCTTAATGTCTTGCAGAGTATAAATCAGCCTTAAAAGGAGCATAAAACTTATTTTTCTTTCCTCCCTTATTCTGGGGTCATCGCATTAGCAAACTTGCATGAAGATTTGGCAATTGTTTTATGCTGGATGTCCTTCCTGACACAACCACAGACCACCAAGCTACCACAGCCCACGCGTGGAGCAGACGGCTGTCGTTTAGGGTGCCCAGGGCAGCAGATGGTGAGGGGTGGTGGGCTTGTTCAAGGGCCTAGAGTGGATTAAGAGTAGAGGCAGATATGAATGCTTCACATTTCCCACCCTGTGTTCGGAACATGAGATTCAAACTGGTAACCTCCCAAACAGAGGCTTGCTCTCTCTATCCTCTGTGCTACCGCTCCTAAAAGTAGCTAAATACAGCAAAAGGTTAACAAAAGACAAGCTAAAAGTAGTTCCTCCTTGAATCGCCACCTTATCAAGTGGAGGAGTTTGTGTGCCTGAAAGATCCTAGGAGCTATGCTGTTGGGGGCATAATTGCCCCTGATAGGGTCTCCCAAGGCAGGGTGGTCCTAGGTGACAGACCAGACAAAGAGCGATTCAGAAGACTTTTGATGGACAACACAAATCAACGAACTCCGTGTCCCTTGCTTGGACGTGGGTTACCGTGGCCCCATCCTGGAGTCAGGCCTGGGGAGTGGCTCATTGGCTAGCGCCTTGTTACCGGGTCTCTACCCATGGGGCCCGGTCGGGCTCAGGCTGAAGGAGAAGCATGGATTTTTCCTTCCTGTGGACCCACCACCTGCAGGAGGGGCCATAAAAGTTGTGTACATGATACCATAGGCAGTGGCTGATGGTGGGGATACTGGCGTTCTGACCCTGGCTTATGAAAGCTAGCTCTTGGGACATGGAATGTGACCTCTCTGGTGGGGAAGGAGCCTGAGCTTGTTTGCGAGGTTGAGAGGTACTGACTAGATATACCGGTAGTTGGGCTCACCTCAACACACAGCATGGGCTCTGGAACCAATCTCCTTGAGAGGGGCTGGACCTTATTCAAATCTGGAGAGGCGCAGAGCTACTTGTAGCCCCCCCGACTTGGTGCCTGTGTGTTGGAATGGACCTTCCCAAGCTCCGCCCACAGGGCCGAGTTTCATTGGCTAATGCCCATTCCCCGTCACAGCGCAGCTACCAGGGTCGTGACCGTCTCACAAACAAAAGCTACAGTAGTAATAAACACATGCTAATTTACAAAGGTGGGCATATGAACGCTAGGGCCCGCTAATGCGCTAATCCGCTTACAGCGGACCTAACGTTTTTGTCAGCGTAACAGCGGAGTGACTAACTTTTATAATTCATAAGCGGATTTGTGCTATTTTTATTTAAAATGCAGTACCGCTAATAACTAATTATCTATCAGTAAAAACGAATAAACTTATTTAGAGGCTCTTATGCTGGCTCCGTAGCTGCTTGTTTTGCCTTTTTCCCCTCCCTCACCGTAAAGAGCAGAGAGGAGGGAGGGTTGGAGGGGGAGCAGAGGGGAGAACAGACACGGATCTACCATGTAGGCAAATGATGCCGTTGCTTGGGGCCCCAATCAGCAGGGGCCCCGGCCCCGCCCCGCCCCGGCCAGTCACCTACATCACTAACATTGCTCATGCTTGTTAATGTACATTTAACATAAAAATAATTATAGTTACGATGAAAACGATCATTAAAAACGCAATACAAAAACCGGTCGATTTCTGTATCCCCCTACTAAAAATGGACTATTCCATCTTGACATCTTCCGGGTCAGAGGTGAACTCGGGGGCTAATTCTGTGGCTAGCTGGTTGTGCTGGGTTTCTTGGATAAATCCGCAGAGAACCCCGCTGTTTCAAGCCAAATTAACGCGGCCGGAGGATTTTATTGTGTGTTTTGTGTCGACCACTCGACGGTGAGTTGTTAGTTTTATGTATTTTGGTTACTTTTATGTATAAATGCGGTGGCGACACGCCCGTGTATTTGAGATTTAAAAGTGGTCTTAGGGATTAAAACAGGGGTGTCAAACTCATTTTCACCGAGGGCCACATCGGCATAATGGCTGACCTTGAAGGGCCAGATGTAACTTATAAATGTAACTAAATGTAATCTAATGTAATGTAAAATAAATGTAACTACCGTACTCCTTAATGTTGAATGACTCATTTATTATAATTTATTCAACTGACAATTACAGTTGCATAGAAAACACCTGTTTGCTTGTTGCTCTAACATAAATCCTTTTAAAATTTGTCAGCTTATGAAAACCCACATAACTCAATTAATGAAGGATGAAATTGTCCAAGTTAATAAAAAAAAACATAAAACTGAGCTGCAAAGAACATGTATGACACATGTAGCATCTCACCCAAAAAGGCTACACACAGCCTTGCATCCAAATGTGAATGACAACAATTTGTGTGCATATACACATACCAAAATAAAGTTTGACTCAGTTCACAACTATATTACCGTACTCAAGTTGTTTGGTTAGTCTTTGATGAGGAGATGCTGCCTGTCCTTGAACACACCAAGTGGATTCTCTCTTTATGATTGATCATGTTCTGAAAATGATAAACACAAAACAAAATGCAAGCACAATCATTAAATTGCACACAGTTGAAATGTTCTTCTTCTTTGTTGAATTACATTTTATTATATTTTAATTAATCTAAAAAAGCTAAGTCTGGTCCTCTGGACATTTAAAAAACAAAACAAAACTTCATCTTTCAGGGATGAAGATGTTCACATCCTTGATAGAGAGGAACAATGGTTTGAGAGACGAGTAAAAGAGGCCATCTTTGTGAAAAGAAACCATCCAAGGAAGGGGAACATATTATTTTAGGTGGCTGAAATAATCACCTGTTTTTTGTTTTGTTTTTTTGAATGTCCAGAGGACCACACTTAGCTTTTTTAGATTTTTCTACCTGGATTATTGAGAATGCATCAGGATATATTTGAATTAAATTTTAAGAAAATGCTAACCTGACAAACAGGAAAGTGGACAAGATTGTCCTGTTTCACTTGCCACATCCATAAGTCCAATTTTTGCAGGAAAGCCGTGATCGCGTCGGACATCTGCGTGATGACTTGTTTGCGTCCCTGCAGCTTCTGATTCAGCTGGGCGAGATGGTCGGTTATGTCGCACAACACAGCAAAGTCACACAGCCACTTTGAAGCTAGCTTTCACTGCAGCCTCGTTTTTGGCTGTGGGTTTCATGAACAAACTCTGCTGCGACCGCAGTTTGCCTTTTAATTCTTGGCAGAATGTGTTGCTTTTCTTGAAGGCTAGCTTTAGCGTACTTAGCTCCGTGTTTGGTTTCAAAACCGACACCGCCTCGTAACACAAAAAACATACCGGTCTTTCTCCTGGAAGCACAAACAAGTATTCGCCTTCCCATCTTTCTTGAAACTTCCGTCTGTATCAACTTTTCTCTTTCTGGACATGTTGGGATCATTATTTATATCTCAATTCCACTCGTTGGCATGAAGGTAGAAACACTGCCTCGGCTACCGTAGTCGAAAGGCATTGTGGGAAAACCATTGTCGAAAGGCATAGTGGGGGCTGCCGTAGTCGAAAGGCATTGTGGGAAATGTAGTTTTTGGTCAAAACTCGCTCGTATTAATTTTTAGACACTCAAAACTTTTTAATTAAGCTCTCGCGGGCCAGATAAAATAACATGGCGGGCCACATCTGGCCCGCGGGCCAAGAGTTTGACACATGTGGATTAAAAGATCATTCTCTTTTTTGTTAATTTCGTGGCCGAATAGAATATATGTACGTAAAGTATTAAATAAATCCTTTGATTTTTGTAATTTCATCCTTTTAGGATCATTTTAGTTACTTTTCATTAAATCTGTTGACTACCTATAGAATCTTGACATCTTCCGGGTCAGAGGTGAACTGGACGCTAACTCTGTGGCTAGCTTGTTGTGCTGGGTTACTTGGATAAATCCACAGAGAACCCCGCAGTTTCAAGCCAAATTAACGCGGCCGGAGGATTTTATTGTGTGTTTTGTGTCAACCACTCGACGGTGAGTCGTAAGTTTTATGTATTTGGGTTACTTTTATGTATAAATGCGGTGACGACACGCCCGTGTATTTGAGATTTAAAAGTGGTCTTAGGGATTAAAAGATCATTCTCTTTTTTGTTAATTTCGTGGCCGAATAGAATATATGTACGTAAAGTATTAAATAAATCCTTTGATTTTTGTAATTTCATCCTTTTAGGATCATTTTAGTTACTTTTCATTAAATCTGTTGACTACCTATAGAATCTTGACATCTTCCGGGTCAGAGGTGAACTGGACGCTAACTCTGTGGCTAGCTTGTTGTGCTGGGTTACTTGGATAAATCCACAGAGAACCCCGCAGTTTCAAGCCAAATTAACGCGGCCGGAGGATTTTATTGTGTGTTTTGTGTCAACCACTCGACGGTGAGTCGTAAGTTTTATGTATTTGGGTTACTTTTATGTATAAATGCGGTGGCGACACGCCCGTGTATTTGAGATTTAAAAGTGGTCTTAGGGATTAAAAGATCATTCTCTTTTTTGTTAATTTCGTGGCCGAATAGAATATATGTACGTAAAGTATTAAATAAATCCTTTGATTTTTGTAATTTCATCCTTTTAGGATCATTTTAGTTACTTTTCAGTTGGCAGTGTAGTGCAAATATTGCATAACGCTGCCGGCTACCAATTGTCGAATATAAATAGCGGATTAGATTAGCTTCCCCTAATTTTCATAAGACATTTGTGCTTTTGAAATTGTGGACCTAAAAAAATTAACAAGCGTTTTAGAAATTGTGGAACTAATTTTTTGATTAGCGTTGCCCACCACTGCTAATTTACCCTGATGCATGCTCAATAATCCAAGTAGAAAAATCTAAAAAAGCTAAGTCTGGTCCTCTGGACCAGAGGAATGTCCAGAGGACCAGACTTAGCTTTTTTAGAAATGCTAATTTACATTGTGAGCTAGCATACGGTGCAGAAATGTTTTGCGTCAGGGCTGGAAGAATGGTCCTCCACTGTCAGTGGGGTATCTGTACAGGAGATGTCAGGTACCCTGACCGTATTTGTGGAAGTAAAATTCACAGTTTTCCTAAATGTGAAACTAAATGCCTTGCTTGGATCAATGCTTGTGCACGACCGCATTTACCGATACCGATACAACTTCTACACCTTGAAGCCTGTCTGTTACACATTCTTACGTTAGCTGAATCAATATGCAATGTGTACCATATCTAACATGCATTAAAGATTTCATTCTACCTGAAAGGCTTTTCACTAAACTGTAACCGTGTTAGCCACGCTAGCACCGAGTACAGTGTATCAGACCTAGGCACACTCAAACATTTGCCAACAACAGAAATCATTGATTTCAAAAGTAACCCTCAAAACCATGAATGCCCAACTTACCCAGCCTCGCAAGAACAATAGGCATCAGTGATCTTGTCCACAGCTGTATTAATGCTGGGGGTGTGAGGATCTGCTGTTTTCCTCCTCGACCGATAGCATTATGCTGTGACGCGCACAATGTTGGAGGTATCGCGTGGCTCAAACAACTTGATGTCGTCCAAAAAAGATGACATGAACTTGTTGGTTCCCCTGTCCATTGTCGTGGCTGATATTTTGTTGAAATCCGGCAGAAATTATACACTAATCGACTCAGAAATACCCTGCAGAGGGTCAGTCGACGTCATGTATTCCATTGAAACTGAGCTCCGAGAAGCTTTGTTTGTGAGACACGCAGCCATGTGGGGGTTTAGGGGGCGTTTCTGGACGGAGCTTGGTAAGGTCAATTTTCCCCGGTAGATGAGACAGTGGCTTTCCTGCACCTTCAGGTGGGGGGAGGGCTCTGACTATTGTTTTTGCCTATGTGCTGAACGGCAGTTCAGAGTGTCCAGGCCTTCTTGGAGTCCTTTTTTTCATTCAACTTTTATTCATACCGATTAATCACATTGAGACTCTGGGACTCATTTACAAGTGAGACCTGTTTAGAAAAACAAAAAGTAGAGAAAAGTGACAACATGATGAAGAGGCAAAAAAAAAAAATCATAACTGGTACTAAGCCCTGGCTGAGGCTGAGTGCCAGAAATTGAAAAAAAGCCCCAAACATAAAGCAACACAGTGATGCATACAGTCCGCCAGGGGAAGGGAGGTGGCAAAGGCGGTGAGATTGTCTATGTATGAACACTGCCAGAGGTTCTGTAGTAGACCTGAATAAGAATGGTACAATATTTATTCAGCCAGCTCGCTCTGATAAGGGGTCCACAGACACTCTCGAGGGAGTCAAGGTTGACCATGAACACTCCCAAAGGTTCCATAGTAGTCCTGATAAAATGACATATAGTTTATTCAGCCAGATTGCTCTGATAGGTGTCGACAGATGGCCTCAGTGGAGGGGTGGGGGGTGGGGGGCAGAACATCATGATTTACAGAACCTCCAGGTGATTTGAGATAATGGCCTGTCCAAGGCTAACCGGGGAGCCAAATTCAGATAACACCATTTGTTTTGGGGACAAGCAAACTTTACTGATTTACATTTGCCTTCAGTCTTTTTTGTTGATACTCACAACAGCAAATCCCAAACATCCAAATTACAGTATGTGGTCTGACGGCTTCCCAATTTGTCAATGGCCAGATGATTAAAAAAAGCAGGAAGCCTGATATCATAAATCCAATTATGTATGCGTCTTCAAAATCCCCGATGGACAACACAGAAAGGCACATCATCTTCCATTTGAGTTCATGACATACCCAGATGTGTGCATCCCATTAGGGCAAGCAGGTTCACCTGTCTATAGCCTATCTTCTCTTCAAGAAATTTTTGATCAATTACGTTTAGAGACCAGTTGACCAGATCCATAATAATTTATGATTTGGAAGATGTGTGAAGAGAGGATCTGAAGCAGATTCACAGACATAGCAAAAGCAGAGTAGGGAGGCAGGGGAAGAGTGTCTGCCTTTGTTGAGGGCAAGTGGTGAAGTAGTCCTTGGCAGGAGTGCTGGAAGGTGAACCAGATGGGGACTCCTTTATTCTGCTGGGGGACTTCAATGCCCATGTGGCAAACAACACTACCAGCCTGTTCAGAAGGTACATCAGAGACTCTACTTCCTCAGGCAGGCAGCTGAGGCAGGTTAGAGTGGAAAGCTCAGTCCTCATCTCCTTCTACATGTGTGCATTGGAGCATCCTGTGCCATATCTGTCAAGTCTCCCGTTTTGGCCGGGAAACTACCGTATTTTACCCCTCTTTCCCGTCGTGATCCCGAATTATTATTTTCCCGGAAATCTCCCGTATTATAATATTATAAAAAATAAATAAAAAACACATTCCGGTGCCTCTGTCACTAGCCTCGCGAGAACTGCCACCTGCAGTCGCCTCGGTGGCAGTTCTCGCGATGTTACTGCTGGCAGCGGGGAACACAAACCCGGAAAAACACAGAGATGGATGTAACGAGAAGTAACGAGAGAGGACGCGTCCCTGTTAAAAAAGTTAAGACTTCGTGTAAAAATGTTGAAAAATGGGACAGCGAATTTGCTTTCCTAAAGTTTATTACGCGTTTTTTAAGATTTGTAACTGCGACTTTAGTGTCTCTCTCTCATGGGGGAAGGAACGATGTCCGTCAGCATGAAAAATCCGTCAAGCACAAAGGTAAGCCTGTCAGATTGTGATCACATAACTGGTTTGAAAGAGGCTGATAGGTAGTTATTTTAGATTTCTTGTAAACCTGTCTTAAAATGTAAGGGGTCCTGGACTTTGGTTGGGCTAGTGCAGGGGTCTGCAACCTGCGGCTCTGGAGCCACATGCGGCTCTTTGGTCCCTCAGCAGTGGCTCTTCCAAGCTTTGATCAAAACTAACTTTAAACTGAATTTTATTTGTTCTTATAACAACAAAAAGGGCTAGTTTTAGCAGTTTTTCCTGTCATTTCCTTTGCAAATGTGTGAATACTAGAACTAATAGAAGGAGTAAAACATAAGTTAACTTTATTTATTCGAAGTAGGATATTTAATTTTTCCACAATTAAAATAATTTACCTAGACCTGCATAGTTTATTATTTTATTTTTTAATTGGGAAAGATCACATTATTTTTCCTTCTTTATGATAATCTGGTCTTTTTTAGTCTAAAATGTAAAAATATCAACAAATCATTAGATATTTTCAGCTTTACAATGGCCAGAAAACTACAGGTCAGAAAATTGTCCTTTAACAAACTTAAAGTGGTCTGTGGGCCACCAGTTGAGAATCCCAGTTGTAGCAGGTTGTGGCTCCGGAAACGTTTAATTTAGTGAACAAAGGGACAGAAATGGCTCTTTTGATCATAAAGGTTGCAGATCCCTGGGCTAGTGGGATGGCTCGGTGTACCCGGCAGAAAATTTCCCTTATTTTTAAATCCAAAACTTGACAGGTATGTCCTGTGCTGCAGAAAGAAAAGCTTTGCAGAGAGTGGTGAAGGCTGCACAGAAGACTGTTGGAGTCAGCCTCCCCACCATCACAGACATCTACACCTCCAGATGCAAAAAGAGGACCACCTGCATCATGAAGGACCCCACTCTCCCAAAACACACAAACATTTGCCCCGCTCCACTCAGGCAGGAGGTTGCGGAGAATTAAGTGTAGAACCACTAGACTGAGGAACAGCTTCTACCCTGAAGTTGTTAGATTCCTGAATCTCTAATCAGGATTATCACTATGAAAAAAAATCACTGTAATGCACTTTTGATTGTTGATACATATGCTGTTGATTATCCATGCTGTCGATCTCATGCTGCTGATTATTTCATGCTGCTGTGTTGTTTCATTCATACTCATCCACCCACAAAGACTCATGTTCATGCTGCTGTTGTTCGGCATATTATTTTGCACTGTCAGTGACAAGCGTATATCTTAGATCTTTTAGCATACTGATTGATTCAATTAGCGTATATATTAGTTTATATCTTAGATCCTTATTTACTGTTTCTTTTTACACTTTATATTTTTGCTTTTGTTGGATGTAACTGGGACTCTGTGTACACAATTTCGTTCCACCTCATGTACCATATGTGATGTGATGTGAATGACAAAGAACCTTGATGACAGAGTGACCTGGAGGGGCATGATCGGGAGGAACAGCCTCTCTGATCTGAACCTGATCAGTGTTCTGTTGTTTGACTTCTGTACTAGTCATAGTTTGTCCATCACAAACACCATGTTTGAATATAAGGGTGTCCATAAGTGCACTTGTCATCAGGACACCATAAGTTGCAGATCGATGATGGACTTCATAGTCATATCATCAGATTTGTGGCCATTCATTTTGGACATTCAGGTGAAGAGAGGAGCTGAGCTGTCAACTGATCACCACCTGGTAGTGTGTTGGATCAGATGGAGGGGGAAGATGCCAGACAGACCCGGTAGACCCAAACGTGTAGTGAGGGTTTGGCCTCCCCTCCCATTTGAACTGCCTTAACACAAAAAACTTTCTCACACATTACCACTCAACACAAAGTTTTTAACACTGGACCCTGTGTCATTAAACGGGTTATTCACTAAACTCTCGGTCATGTACTCATTCAGTTTGCACTACTTCTCATATTTGCACTAATGTTTGTATTACATTACTGCCTATAGTCATACTACTGTTTACATTCACTGTTTACATTTATTAATACGGTTTACATTTATTACTACTGTTTTACATTTATTACTACTGTTTACATTTACACTACTTTTATATCTACACTACTGCTGATACATATACAGTATTCTCTGACTAGCCTTATCTAAGGATGCCAAATGTGCCTTATGTGCCTTACTGCATATGCCACTTTGCCTATATACCAACATCAACTACCTCATACATATACTGTGTACATTAACTCATATGCTGCTGTGCCACTCTTTGCAAATGTCAATGCTAGAACCTTCAGTTTATTTTATAGATATACTGAACATAAGTGGGTCTGCAGTGGAAGTGGTCTCCAGCTACAAATACTTGGGTGTACACATGAATGATAACCTCAGCTGGAGCAACAACACCACCAGCCTGATCAAGAAAGGTCATCAGAGACTCTACTTCCTCAGACGGCTGAGACGAGCTGGTCTGAGCAGCCCAGTCCTCACCTCCTTCTACAGGTGTGCAGTGGAGAGCATCCTGTGCTCCAGCATCAACGTGTGGCATGGAGGCTGCACAGTTGCAGAGAGGAAAGCTCTACAGAGAGTGGTGAAGGCTGCACAGAAGTCTGTTGGAGTCAGTCTCCCCACCATCACAGACATTTACACCTCCAGATGCAGGAAAAGAGCCACCTGCATCATGAAAGACCTCACTCACCCAGCACACTCACTCTTTGCCCCACTCCCCTCAGGACGGAGGTTGAGGAGCATCAAATGTAGAACCACTAGACTGAGGAACAGCTTCTACCCTGAGGCTGTTAGACTCATGAATAAATAAACAATAAGAATGATCACTGCAAAATATCACATCATGCTGATGCTGATCTGTTTTCTTGTTGCTGTGTTCATCTGCTCATACAGACTCATGTTCGTGCTGCTGTTTATAATGATGTTTTCCTACTACATTAGGGCTTAGTGTTTTTCTAGTTGATGTTTTTTTCTTAGTTAATCCTAGATGTTATTACTGTTTTTCTCTTGCATTTGTTGTTGGATGTAACTGGGACCCTGTGTACATAATCTTGTTTTCATCACATGTACCACATGAGGTGCAAATGACAATAAAGACTCTCTGACTCTGACTCTGAATGCCTGGCAGAAGAACCCATCAGAGAGATCTATAACTCACACCTCCAGGAGAACTTTAACTGCATCCTAACTGATGCCGGGGACATTGAGTCCAAGTGGGTCATGCTATGCACCTCAATTGTTGATGCAGCAGTCTTGAGCTGTGGCCACAAAGTTGTCTGTGCTTCTCACAGTGGCCTTCCACAAACTTGGTGGTGGACACCCCAGGTTAGGGAGTTCTGTCAACCTGAATAAGGAGTCTGAGGAGCTGAGGAGTACCGGAGAGCCAAACGGTCCACTGTCATGGCTGTTGCTGAGGCAAAAGCTTGAATGTGGGAGGAGTTTGGTGAGGCTGGGGACTCTTGGTGGATTCCGAGGAGATTCTGGCAAACCATCAGGCAGCTGAGGATGGGAAAGCAACACTTTACTAACACTGTGTTCAGTGAAGGTGGGGTGTTGTTGACCTCAACCAGTGATGTTGTCAGAAGGTTGAAGGAATACTTGTCAGGCCTTTTCAATCCCACCAGCACGTCTTCCATGAAGGAAGCTGAGTTGGGGGACTTTGGGGTTGGTCTGTCCATAACCGTGGCTGAGTTCACCGTGGCAGTTAAAAAGCTATGCAGTGGCAGGGTTCCGGGAGGGGATGAGATTCACCTTGATTTTCTTAAGGCTCTAGATGTTGTGTTGCTGTCTTGGTTGACACCCCTTTGCAATATTGCATGGACATCAGGGGAGGTGTCACTGAATTGGCAGACTGGGGTGGTGGTTATGTGTTTCAAAAGAGGGGGACCAGAGGGTGTGCTCCAATTATAGGGGCATCACTCTCCTTAGCTTTCCTGGTGAGGTCTATTCAGGGGTACTGGAGAAGCGAGTCAGATCGTTGTGTAATAATATAGGACTTATTGGTCAGTTTACTGACACCTATATTTTAGAGAACTTGGAGCAGACTTGATCTGACCCAAATTCATTCGCGAGTTCACCCTTTTTCCGGTATTAAATTGCTTTGACTGCGACTAGACAAAAATGTAATTTCACGAGAGACTTCAATTTATGTTGGTCCACCAGATAATAGACCTTTTATTGAAATAATCATAAAAGTACATTAAACATTTGTATCGATATTAGCTCTGATTCACTAACTACTTTGACAAGAATTCAAATTAAAAACAAACAGACAGTTAGTGTTTCACTTACTGTTGGCACATTTACTTGACAGATTAATGGCTTAAGAAAAATAAGAATAGGAGGAAGAAGTGAGAAATGAAAGCTAAGTTTAAAGGAAGTTAATTATTTTGAGCAGACAGGGTGACACTTTCCACCACGGGTTCAGCTGGACTTTTCACACGTTCAGGACACAATCAACGCCTCGTTACCTGTTGACGAACGTCTCTGGCGATAAGAGTTGAAGTTTTGTGGACACTAACGGACTGTGTTGTCCAGTTCACGTCCAAATGACTTCCGCGCGTGTGTGCTGATTCAGATGAGCAAAAAGAGCGCTTCTCCCGGCAGGAATAGAGCCAGCTACTGGCTGAGCTTTCAAAATAAAACTACCAGAAAACAAATTCTTTCAGAAGATGAGTGAATGAGGCACAGTAAGCTTTACTGTAACTCCGCTAAGAAACATAGGTCTAGTTGACACAATGACCAGAACGTTTCCATCTTTTTCCAGAGGAGAAAACCAGCTGTTAGTTCAATTCTCCCCTTCGACACTAAAGTCCAAAACGGAAGTAGGACTTTATATGGAGGGTGGAGTCTGCCCACCTCCTGATGGCTATTGGTTGGTTTAACAAAACAAAAGATGGAATTTTGATTCCCATAGGCAGAAAGTCTCTGACGGACAACAGGAAAACTGTTTACATAAGCGGCCAGATGGACTGGCCTGTGTGAGTGGAAAATTATGTCTACCTTGAAAGACAAAACAGAGAAGGAAGTAACAGTTTTACCCTGACTTGTGCCTTAGATTCAGAGCCTGCTTGTTCTGCAGAAATAAACCAGCAGAAGGTCAAACTCATGCAAGTAACAGATCATCATTAAATGACAAAAGTATACTGTAGATCAATTCTGAATTAACACACATTAAAAAGAAAGTTCAATCTGATTAATTGGTGTCCATTAATTCAAAATAATTGTAACAAAAATGGTGTCCACTTGTCTCCTTGAGAGCTTCAAGAAAGTGTAACACTCAGAGTTCAGAGAGATGTGACGAGGTTTAACTCCAATACGGACATGAGGGTGCTGTATCCCTACAGTTGGTTAAACCTCAGATTCAGGAGGAACAATGTTGGTTCCGTCCTGGACGTAGAATACTGGATCAGCTCTTTACCCTTACTAGGGTCCTCAGGGGATCATGGGAGTTTGCCAATCCAATCTACATGTGTTTTGTGGACTTGGAGAAGTCATTCACCATGTTCCTCGGGGTACACTGTGGGGATGCTCCATGAGTATGGGATTGGGGGCCTGTTGTTATAGGTTGTTCAGTCCCTGTACAAGCGGTGTGAGAGTTTGGTTCACATTGCTGGTAGTAAGTCGGACCCCATCAGGATGGGAGTTGGACTCTGTCAAGGCTGCCTGTTGTCACCGATTCTGTTAATAACTTTTATGGACAGAATTTCTTGGTGTGGCCAGGGGTCAGGGTGATTCTGGTTTGGTGGCCTCAGGATTCCATCTCTACTTTTTGCAGATGATGTGGTCCTAATGGCGTCATCGTGCCGTGATCTTCAGCTCTCACTGGAGTGGTTCGCAGTTGAGTATGAAGTGGCTGGGATGAGAATCAGCACCTCAAAATCTGAGGCCATGGTCTTCAGTTGAAAAAGGGTGAACTGTTCTCTTGAGGTCGAGGGTGAGGTTCTGCCTAAAGTGGAGGAGTTCAGTATCTCAGGGTTTTATTCACGAGTGAGGAAAGAATGGAGCATGAGATTGACAAACAGATTGGTGCAGCATCTGCAGTATTGCAGACTCTGTACCGGTCCGGTGTGGAGAAGAGTGAGCTGAGTTGTAAGGCAAAGCTCTCTGTTTACCGGTCGGTCTACGTTCCTACTCTCACCTATGGTAACGAGCTCTTGGGAGTGACCAAAAGAATGAGATTGTGGATACAGGTGGTTGAAATGAGTATCCTCAGCAGGGTAGCTGGACTCTCCCTTAGAGATAGGGTGAGAAGTTCAGTTATCTGGGAGAGACTCAGAGTAGAACCGCTGCTCCTCCACATCAAGAGAAGCCAGTTGAGGTGGTTTGGGCATCTGGTAATGATGCTCTCTTGGCGCTTCTCTAGGGAGGTGCTTTGGGCATATCCGACTGGGAAGAGACCCCGAGTAAGACCCAGGACATGCTGGAGAGACTATGTCTCTCAGTTGGCCTGGGAACACCTTAGAATCTTCCCAGAAGAGCTGGAAGAGGTGGCTATGGAAAGAGATGTCTGGGCCTCTCTGCTCAAGCTGCTGCCCCCATGACCCGACTTCTTAATAAGCAGAAGATAATGGATGGATGGATAGCTAAAAGTACAGGTCACCCCAAAAAATGAGCCTTCGCACATTTACAGACCGCACTGACTGTTTGGCTTCTCTGGAAGCCATTAGGAAACCATTTCCCTGCTCTCCTCTCACTCTCATGTTTCATTCAGCCTTGCTCATCCTCTCACCACCTGTATCAGCTCCTGTTCCCACCCTATTTTTTTAGGGGACAGATGCAGAAGCATTGGTGAGGAGACACCAGATACAACAGAGGAAGGGAGTTTTGCATGATAAACAAAGAGAACAAATAGTTCTAAGTCCTCAGTGTGACCGCAGCTATTCAGATTACAGGTGCAAACCGCCGGCAAGGTTCTCACCTGTCAAGGCAACGAGGCAGAAGTATCTCGCATAAGAAAAGTGGAGTGAAATAAGCTTGATGCCTCCCAGCAGTTGATCTGATGTCATGCTCAGATTATATTTTATTTATCCGTTTCAAACATGGTAGTAACAAAAACAAATATTAATGTAAAAATAAATAGCAAAAATATAAACAGCACTATTTACAAAAGAACAATTCGATTTTATGTTAGAAATGGAATACAGTATAAAATATAAATGTATTAAATCCCACCACACTGCAGTTTAAAGGCAGTCATCTTGAATCAGGTTGACTTCAAAAGTTAATCAGTTGCAGAACTACATTCGATACATGTTGTCACCCTTCGCCTTCCTGCTGCTGGGATAATGACTTCTACTGGCATGTCAGAGTGTGAAGAGTTAAGACCCAATGAGGCTGACTGGAACACAGGACAAACTTGGACTATGACAAAAATATAGCCGAAAGGACAGCAACAAAAAACTTAGACTAAACCAGAAAGGAGCACATGAGGAACAGGCAGACCCAGAAACAGGCAGAGAACAAATAGAATGACCGACTGATGAGTGACAGTAAACCAAGAGGAAAAGTGGGCTTGGAGGAGTTGGAAACAGCTCAGACTAATGAACATAGGGAGCAGGTGAAAATGTTTAAAACAGTGGGGAAAAAAAGAAAAAATGGCTGATAATACATGGAGACACTGGAAAACAATATGTGGCCAGAAGGGGCGATAGAGCTCAGAGATTTGAATTTAGGGAAACGACAACGTCAGTTGGGAGATATTTCTCTCTCTCTCTCTTTTACCCAACTAATTGAGGTCCATAAATGCACTTGAACACAGACTGTATTCTATACAAGTAATATCCTTTATCAACAATCCATTAAAACAATCATTAAAACCAGGCTTCATACATACAACTCTGTTTCTGTAAAAGGAACAGGTAAAAATATGCAAATTATCCAAAAAGAAGGAAAGAAAACAAAAACATGCAATACACAAAACAATTAATAAAGCAACTGCTCAAACTTATTTAAGATGCTTCAGTTTCAAAATGTCACACCAATAACAATAAAGAGGTTTTGTTCAGTAATGAAGAGTGAGGAAAGCTTTCTGCCATTCCAACACGTTAAAGGCTGGTTTTATATTTTCAAACAATAATAATATAATAATAATAATAATCATTTTATTTAAAAGCGCCTTTCAGGACACCCAAGGACACTTCACAGCACAAACAAACACAGTTAAAACATCAGCAGTAACAAATTGAAATATAAAATAAAGAAAGAATATAAAATACAAAATGATAAAAATACATTTAGTAAAGTTAATGATAAGCTAGTCTAAAGAGATGTGTTTTCAGAGCAGTCTTGAACAGAAAAAGGGAGGTGGTGTTTCGAAGGTCTGGCGGTAGAGCGTTCCAGAGGTGAGGGGCAGAGCAGGTGAAGGCCCTGCTCCCCATGGTGGAGAGGCGGGCAGAGGGTACATGGAGATGTAGTGAAGAGGAGGATCTGAGAGAGCGTGATGGGATGGAGATTTGCAGGAGGTCAGATAGATAAGGAGGGGCAAGGTTGTGGATAGCTTTGAACGTGAGAAGTAGAATTTTGAAGATGATGCGTGATTTAACCGGGAGCCAGTGGAGCTGCTGCAGGACAGGAGTGATGTGGTTATGGTAGGAGGTTTGAGTGATGACACGGGCAGCTGAGTTCTGGACCATCTGCAGCTTGTGGATATTTGTTGGGGAGGCCGTAGAGAAGAGAGTTGCAGTAATCGTTACGGGAAGTCACAAGATAGTCGGATAGTCGAACTTCGGATTCAGGAGGAGCAGTGTGGTTTTCGTCCTGGTCGTGGAACACTGGACCAGCTCTACACCCTCAGCAGGTCCTGGAGGGCGCGTGGGACTTGTGCTTTGTGGACTTGGAGAAGGGATTCGACCGTGGCTGGGGAGAGGGAAGTCTGGGCTTCCTTACTTATGCCCCTTTTCCACCGGTCGGCTCGGGTCGGATGTTACGTCATATGTGCGTCGCAGAGACCCCCTTTCATCCTTTCCCACCGGATATTCCGAGCGGAGCCGCGCGAGATTTCCTGAGATTTTCGGGCTGGTTTCAGAGGGGTACTGAAGCGAGCTCACCCGCTCCGGAAGTAGGAAGGAGGAGACGAGAGCTGTTTTTACGGAAGCGAGGGACGCGATCACTGCAGGACTTTTACATGATAAACACGGTAAAAACAATTATTATTTTTTAAATTTATAGCAAAGATGGGTCTTCAGCTGAACGTGTCCTTAATAAAATCACGTACTGCTCAAAACTGCAGGATTTTAAAAAAATAGGTTCGCCACGAGCAACACGCGGCGCGCGGGCGGCTTTATGTCTTTAAATGTAGCTCAATGAACAGATATAAAATATATTTCATAGCTGACTTTAATAGTACGAGGGCTCCTGAGCTTAACCACGCTTTAATATTGTCACGTATGGTCAAATGTGCTGCATTTAAAGTAGTTTCGCTTTGACTTTTTCCAAAACCTGTGTTTGCACAACGAAAATAAATTATAAAAATTCGAATTTTATTTCAAATAACTCCAACAGGATACATTTCGTATATGAACATGTTGTGATCACACTAGATTTTTTTGAAAAATATCAGCTTTGTGGTTTTTGATAGAATTGATAATATGTGATACAAAGTAGAAAATAATGGACGTAGGTTGACACATTTATGTCTATAAAACATTGAATTTTATTTCAAATAACTCCAACAGGATACATTTCGTATATGAACATGTTGTGATCACACTAGATTTTTTTGAAAAATATCAGCTTTGTGGTTTTTGATAGAATTGATAATATGTGATACAAAGTAGAAAATAATGGACGTAGGTTGACACATTTATGTCTATAAAACATTGAATTTTATTTCAAATAACTCCAACAGGATACATTTCGTATATGAACATGTTGTGATCACACTAGATTTTTTTGAAAAATATCAGCTTTGTGGTTTTTGATAGAATTGATAATATGTGATACAAAGTAGAAAATAATGGACGTAGGTTGACACATTTATGTCTATAAAACATTGAATTTTATTTCAAATAACTCCAACAGGATACATTTCGTATATGAACATGTTGTGATCACACTAGATTTTTTTGAAAAATATCAGCTATGTGGTTTTTGATAGAATTGATAATATGTGATACAAAGTAGAAAATAATGGACGTAGGTTGACACATTTATGTCTATAAAACATTGAATTTTATTTCAAATAACTCCAACAGGATACATTTCGTATATGAACATGTTGTGATCACACTAGATTTTTTTGAAAAATATCAGCTTTGTGGTTTTTGATAGAATTGATAATATGTGATACAAAGTAGAAAATAATGGACGTAGGTTGACACATTTATGTCTATAAAACATTGAATTTTATTTCAAATAACTCCAACAGGATACATTTCGTATATGAACATGTTGTGATCACACTAGATTTTTTTGAAAAATATCAGCTTTGTGGTTTTTGATAGAATTGATAATATGTGATACAAAGTAGAAAATAATGGACGTAGGTTGACACATTTATGTCTATAAAACATTGAATTTTATTTCAAATAACTCCAACAGGATACATTTCGTATATGAACATGTTGTGATCACACTAGATTTTTTTGAAAAATATCAGCTTTGTGGTTTTTGATAGAATTGATAATATGTGATACAAAGTAGAAAATAATGGACGTAGGTTGACACATTTATGTCTATAAAACATTGAATTTTATTTCAAATAACTCCAACAGGATACATTTCGTATATGAACATGTTGTGATCACACTAGATTTTTTTGAAAAATATCAGCTATGTGGTTTTTGATAGAATTGATAATATGTGATACAAAGTCTTTATTGTGTTCTTCTTCTAGTGGTGGCTAGTACTGTAGTAAATAGCTTGAGGAACACTACTGCCACCATGTGGTAAGACGAGTAGGATTCTGGACCCCGCCCACAGAAGGGGTACAAAAAAGCTGTGGAAACAGAACATAGATGTGACCCGACCCGAACTGAGCCGACCTGAGCCGATCCAACCCGAGCCGAGCCGAGCGGTGGAAAAGAGGCTTTAGGCTGCTACCCCCGCGACCCGACCTCGGATAAGCGGAAGACAATGGATGGATGGATGGATGGATGGGAACAATGCCAGAGGTTAGGGAGGAGTGGATGATATTAGCAGTGGTGGGCAACGCTAATCCAAAAATTAGTTCCGCTATTTCTAAAGCACTTATTAATTTATTTAGGTCCGCAATTTCAAAAGCACTAATGTCTAATAAAGTTTTAGTGATAAAGCAGCTAATTTTCTAGTTAGCAATATATTGGTTAGCTGTGTCCACCATTGGTGTCAGCCATGACATGATTGACATGTTATATTCAATAATGTGTTAAAGATGTTTATTTATACACACACACACACACGCGTGCACACACGCGCACACACACACACACACACACACATATATATACATACACTGTATATATATATATATATATATATACACACTGTATATATATATATATATATATATATATATATATATAT
>JBBPBX010008394.1:9835-22324 GCA_038048925.1 Garcialebias charrua | reverse complement strand
TTATGAACAGTCAAGCAGGGGTTTAAAATACAGCAGAGAAACCCATCTGTCCAGATTAACAGCCATGAACAGACCTTGATGCCAAACAACATACAGTACTGTACAGCAAACTGAGAGGTAGCTGAATGTGCTGTAATATGTGATCTCAAGGCTAAGTACTGAATCAAACTGTCCCAGTGAGACTCATATCTTGCACAATAAATGTGTGCAAGTCCAGCAGAGAGCATATTAGCTTCACTTTTCTCCTCATGAGTCTACAAAGATGAAGAACTTTTTCAGTGCCTCATCGTTACACAATAAGACATCAATCTACTGGCTGTGTGTGCATGTGTCGTGTGTGTTGTCAGTGTGTTAAGACCTGCTGATTGGCTCAACACTGTGTGTGTATGAGTCATCAGGCTTATTGAGCCACCATCATTGTCAACAAAAGTGACTACAACGCCCCAACTGGGATAGGTGCAACAGACTTGGTGGTGCACATGGAACACACAAACTGTGTGTTCGTGCTCAGACAGGTAAACACAAGTTTAAGTCAAGGAATGGTGGTGGGGGGACCAATCAGGCAGCACGTGAAAAGTCACTTGTGTACCGTATTTTCCCGACAATAGATATAGGTCGTTTTGTCCAATTATTGCCAAAAAATTGGAAAAATCCATAAACGGGTCGCACCTTAGATCGCACCTACGTCACCGCCGACGTAACGCGTCATCCACCGCTGACGTGACGCGTCACCGCTGAGACAACCCGGAAATGTGGACGAATGTTTAGCTCTGTTGCAAATGTCTACCACAGGAGCGCACAGCAAGGCTTTTAAGGAGATTAACACGGTAAAAACAATTATTTGTTTGCTAAAAATTATAGCTGACATTATAGCACAAGGGTTCCTGAGCTTAACTGTTCCTTAATAAATTCACAAAATTGTCAAATCTGCTGGATTTAATATATATTAAATATACACGGAAATAAAACGGAAGCTAACACGAGACGAGTCCATCTCTAAAACAACAAATAAAAAAATCTAATTTTATCTCAAATGTCTCATACAAGTCAACAGTTTGTAAATGAAACCCATATACTGTAATTACATTCTGTAAGCTGAAAAAAATATCCGGCGAGTGGTTTATGAGCTATTTATCTATATAGTATCTGTTTACGGGAGCTAACCGGTAACCGCTAACAACGATGCTAAAAAGATCGATTTTTTTTAATCTCAAACATATCATGCTAGTCAGTTGTAAATGTCCATACAGTGATTATATTCTGTAAGTTTGATAAAAATCTGTCCTGTGGTTCTTGACTTATCTTGTTAACAAACAGCTAACAAACACAGCAAACAGAAGTTACCTCCAGAGCAGGAGGCCGGGCAGCGACAGAGTCATTCCGGCTACACACCAAACCCGTTTCAAGCAGCCGAAGCAGCCAGTTTACATGCAAAGTCTAGGTGGAAGAGCGGCGAGGAGCGGCGCAGCGTGACACGGCACGTTTTGAGCAGTTTGAGCAGCGCAGCAGTTCTTTTCCACGCTCGTGGCGCGTCCAGAGCAACGGCTGCCCGAGTTCAACGAAATGAACTTTGACCTAGTTTGGCTGCTCTGTCAACCAATCAGGAGAGACTCTGCTATGTGATGACGCAACGACGACGAGACTTTTTTTAGACTTTTTAAACTTAGCCCAACAAGCCTCCATGAAGAAATCAGCCTCCGGTAAGAAACTTGACATTTTTACAGTTGCCGCTGTCCGCTCGAGCGTACGATCACCCCAAACATAAAAAAGCATTTTAATCTCAACAAAGACTTTCGGAGCTGCAGTTCGGCTCGTAGAAAACCCACTCAAGTAGTAACGAGGCTCACGAACAGCTGATTTTATCTGCCCGGTGTACAAAAAACAAATCAAACCCGACCGGAAAAGGACCAAGACGCTCCTCCCACTGCACGTCTTCAGACGCGTTCGGTGTGAACAGACATCTGTTGACAAGCAGCCAACACCGTGCGTCGGGAGCGTATTTGCTGCTGAAGACGCGTTAGGTTGGAACTCGGCTTGAGTCCGAGCAGAGGAGGCTTTTTTTTTTAGCACTTTGAGATTTTCACTAATGAAAAGTGCGTTATAAATTGAATTCATAATAATAATAATAATGAATTCAATTTATAACACACTTTTCATTAATGAAAATCTCAAAGTGCTACAAAGTGCAACAGAATTAAATGTCAATAAAACAAGTAATAAAACCAGTAAAATCAGTAACAGTATCAACTAAGATCAAAGATAGAATCATGAGGAGGCAGAGTATGCTTGGTTAAAAAGAAAGGTCTTCAAGCCGCTCTTAAAGTCAACCAGTGACTGTGGAGCTCATGAGACAATTTTAAATTATTGCGGTAGATTACAGCCAGACCACCACCGCGGCCAGTGCTGCGGGCTCTCTGCAGATAACTGTATCCAGAAGGACACGCTGTGTGTCTTATTTTCGGACACATGAGCTGGAAACAGTCGGTGGACTCTCTGGAAATGTCCCCTAGCGGACAAAAGTGGTACTGCACCATTTTTTGCCAAAATGAAAAACAGTCATATCTGAGCCAAAAATTGGTCTAAAAATATGGGAAAAAATCCATAAACAGGTCTCACCTCTCTATAGATCGCAGGGCATGCAAATTAGGCAAAAAAACGCGACCTTTAGTCCGGTAAAATACGGTATATGATTTAACTTCTGAAACTTCTGATGAAGTAATGGTTCTACTAATTAGGGCTAACTCAGTCAACCTTTGGAGTGAAGCTACAGAAACACATACTGTACATGGTTACCCTTTAGTCAACTGAGCAAATACTGTGCTAAATGTTGATGTGGTAGTGGCCAAAAGTCATTCACAACAATCTGAGTGTGACATCTTGTGGGGGCTGTGGTATCTCTGTGGTCTGTGCCGTGGTCTTGTAATCCTGAGGTTGCAGGTCCGAACCCAGGTAGCAGCAGGAAGGACATCCAGCATAAAACAATTATTAAATATTTCATGCAAGTTTGCTTGTTGTGGCAACCACTGCAGAAAGAAGTGGCCCAAAGAAAATAAACGTTGAGTGTGACATCTTGCATGGAGCTTGCACATAACATTATTGTGAAGATTTAACCAAATCAGCTATAAATTCACAATTTCTCATCAAGAGATGATTTGTCTAAAACTCATATAAAAGGCGGCAGCAGGTTAGCAATAAGTATTTCTTCAAAGTTGTCTATTTTTTATTTTTTAAATATTTTTTGTCCTATTTTTCATTTTTATTTTGATGTTCAGTCCAGCAAAAGGTTTGGATGTAAATTCCATCATGTAAGCTATTTATATACTTATGGTTGTAAAAGTGCTTTTTTTGTTGTTGTCTCTGATTTGATCTTTTTAAACCAAAACTCAGTAGTTATAACTTTCTTTGCCCTGTGCAATCTCAAAACAGTAATAAAAATATTATTTTTTATTTATGAACAACTGAATCCTGTGCTTTGGTTTGTTGATATCCTGCACCCTGACCTTTTCTGTCTCGTTGCTATCACACTTTTAAAAATATCTGGTTAATGGTGGTGGTGGTGGGGGGTGGTTGTTGAATTTTCAAATTCTTATAATAAATATAATACAGTATATGTAATAATGAGTTTGGATCATTTCCCTCATGCAGCAATGACCTTGCTCTGATCCACACACTCATTAGTCCTTATCCATGACTGTGTCTGATGAAATGAACAGTTTGATAAAAGTATACCTTTAAATAAAAACACCAGTCATGTAGACAAGATATAAAAATGAGTTAAGCAGCACAAAAGTTTAGGTTTAAATTAAAAATTGAAAACACAACTTTGGTAGGCCTAACATTAAAGTGCACATTAATTACTCGCCCCATTACATGCCAGAGTTGCAAACTAAAATCATCTGAAAATGTAAAAGCACAGAGTGAAAATCTTACAAACTTTGTAAAAGACGTTGTGGATGAGATCTAATGAGGATTTGTGAGACTTGGCAAAATGTGAAAGTGCTGACATTATGTGTTATAAATAGCAACTACTGCACTACATTTTAATTGACATTTTGAACTGGCATGAAGAGTTAATCAGTCGTATATGTGCATGAAATGAATATATTCATTAAAGTCTATTCACTGTTTCACAAGACACTTTACTCACACACACACATATAAAATTACGTGTCAGGCAAAAACATGATTGACCTTTTGAGTTTGGCGGCAGGCATTAATTTTGGCAGTTCAGTGCTGTCTTTTCTAACCCAGGAGCAGGTCAGGCCAAAATAATGTGCTAGATGGGCAGGCCGGGTCGGTCTCAAGCTTTTGATATGGTTTTACAGCACAAATAAATAAGAATGCACAATATAAAATTGGGTTAATCTACTTGTTGGGGAGGAGGCAGGACTGACTGGCCTGTTGAAAGAGGTAAAAATTATCCAGTTAAGCTCAGATGGATCAGCTGATCACCGGCCGCGTGCATCTCCGCACCCTGCTGTCATCTACAGTGCAGGAAGTAGCAGCATCTACAAAAGCCGACGCGAGAAGCACGTTCAATTAAAATAGACTTGTTCTGTATTTTTCCAAATATTTTTTCTCTAAAAATATTTTTGTTCATCTGTATAATAGCTAAGGGTGCAGGAAAATTTTGATTTTTTTTAAAGAATCTAGATTTTTAGTCCTGGCGATTCAAAATCAATTCTAAAAGCCCCAAAATCGATTATTTTTTTTTACATTAAAACCCAAAAGATAAAGAAAATAAAACCATATCTCATAGTACTGTATATGAAAGAATACATCAAATGAAAGGTGGCAAAA
Organism: Garcialebias charrua; assembly: GCA_038048925.1. Classification (NCBI taxonomy): domain Eukaryota; kingdom Metazoa; phylum Chordata; class Actinopteri; order Cyprinodontiformes; family Rivulidae; genus Garcialebias; species Garcialebias charrua. The sequence goes on along the minus strand of JBBPBX010008394.1, from coordinate 17,524 downwards.
AGAAGAAGAAATCTTATTTTATCTGCCCTTTTTTCAAAAACAAAACAAGTTCAAACAATCAATTCACAATAGCACTTTTGAGATTTTTATTAATGAAACGTGCGGTATAAATTGAATTTATTATTATTATTATTATTATTCAATTCAAACAATAATCTTCTATAAGTAACAGAGCAAAAAGCTAACCTAATACTGGTTATTTAAGTTACAGAATTTAATGCATTCCTGTATTATTTGTTCCTATTTTTGGTGTAAATATCAAACGATGCAAAAATGTTGATAGGAACCTAAGATTATTGTTTTAAATAAATGTTCCATTTGTTTCCATTGTTGTTTATTCTTTTCAGTTTGTCAGTTACAAAATTGAAACTAAATTTATGACCATTTTGACAGAAAAATAATTTCAGAATCAAAAATCGTTTCTGAATCGAAAAATCGATTTTGAATCAAATCGTGGCACCAAAAATCGGAATCGAATCGATTCTCCAGACACTGAGAGATTTGCACCCCTAATAATAGCATATCTTTAGAGATGATTTTTTTAGGCTACATTATTCATTTTGTACATGAATATCCATTTGGTGAAACAAGAAATCTTATATTTTCATTTCTTTGAAATACATTGTTAACATATGTCAAACTGATTTGCTTACAAAAGCAGTAAGAGCTTAATAAAAATAAACATAAATCTTTTTTGGTGTGTGTGTTAAATGATCGGATTCTGTCAGGTTTGGATATAAAACTGGCCGGGCCAGGCCAGGCCAGGCCAGGTCAGATTTTTTTAGGCCCAAAATGCAACTCGAGTTTACTGTCCACTACCACAGTTTTTCGTTTTCGCCTTCTTATTGGCTTTTTCTGTGCTGGAGTATGACACAAGAGAAAAATATTTCTAACAAAGAGTTTCTGACAAAATGTGCATCTGTGACACGACCAAAGCTTTATGGATAACATATTCATCTTCTGTACCTGTTCGATCCTGCTCAGTGTTGGGTGGGGAGAAAGCTGACGACTCCTGTCTCCTGAGTCGGTGAGCAAGACGTGTGGTAGACTGGTCAGACCACTGGTCCTTCACTAACACAGAGACACAGAAGACAAACGTGGTCAGCTAAGGATCTCACATTAAACATTTCTGGACTTTAAAGAACTCAAACAAAACCAATGCATGCACAGGGAGCGTATTCAAACTCCACACAGAAGACGAGTTTCAAATTGAAGAATGGTTCTGTGAGGGAGCAGTGTTAACCCACGTCACCAGCCTCCTGTAAGCACGTGATCATGTTTAGTGTTAGCGCCAAACAGAACAAGGAAAATGAGCCTGATGTGTATTTTATAATTAGAAAAGTTTCAACATGTACTTAAAATCTGTTTGATGTTTAAGGCGACAAAGTGACTAATGTGTAAAATTATTGAAATTAATTTAAAAGCCTTTTCAAAAGTTCAGCACTGTTTTCTTGAGAAAATAATAATTTTTCTAAAACTTCTTCAGTTTATAGACTTTTTTTCCAGAACTGGACTGTGTTTTTGATGCAAAGCACACTTTTTCCAATAAAAGCTGAAGAGATAAACCATCGGTTGACCTCTTAAAAAATTACCAATTTCATGTTTCAGCATCTGTTTAGTTTATATCTTTAAATATTTATAAACATATTTTTATTAATTTACTACAACTAGGGATGTCGTGTTTCATTTTCTGCAACCCTCAGCTTAATTAGTTTGCTTAAAAGTATTTGATTTTCAATGTTTGCAACGTAAACATCCCACATGGAAATGTATCAATCACCTTCTGCCAAAGTGCAAATGTAGAGAGAGAATGCTTTGGTCTGTTTTTATGTGTGTGCATTCTTGTGTCTGTTTGTTAGCAACATATCCCATGGACCACAGGTTGGATATTACTGGATGTACATCTACAATGGATCAACTTTTGGACTCAGTCTAATCAAAAATGGCCGTCACAGTTAACCAGCATAGGTCAACACATAAATGTTGGTTTAACTCAGTGAAGCTAACAGATACTGAGCTCAGATTTGATGTGGTAGTAGCTGAGAGTCACTCACAACACAAACTTTGAGTGTGACATCCCATGGTAAGTCACAAGGCTTTGCATAAAATTTAATTTAAGGTTTCAACTCTGTCATTTCTCCACATTAGATGATCTTAGTTTAAAACTAAATCCAAACCATAATTCCTGCTATCACCTCTAACTCACTGTCAGATGAGGCAACTTTAAAAATATCACTAGAACCTGGGCCTGGTTCTGCTGGTAGACCTGCCCGTGTGTGTCTGTATCTGTTCCTCTCAAGCCCAGCCAGTTGAAGCAGATGGTTGCTTGTCCTGAGCCTGGTTCTGCTGGAGGTTTCTTCCTCATGAGGGAGTTTTTTCTTTCCACTGTTGCATCTGTGCTCGCTCAGGATGGGATACTATGACAAAGTGTCATTAACTGACTTTTATGTATGTGAATGTTTCTGTCCAGTGCCCTGAGACGACTTCTGTTGTGAACTGGTGCTATATAAATAAACTGAATTGAATTGAAACCCTAACCCTGTAAGGAGACGGGTGATATGTTTATTAAATTTGTTCTTTTTTTTTTATACATAAAACACAATACAAGACAATCCCATAAATGATAGTGTACAAAATATAAAAAAATGAAAGGTAGCAGAAAGAAGAAAAAATCTTATTATATCTGCCCCTTTTTTAAACAATCAGTTTAAACAATAATAATCTTCCAGTAACAGAACAAAATGAATAACTCTTTCTAATTTTCTAACTACAGTAATACAATACACATTACGTCATTTCATATATTTTTTTTAAACAAATGAATTTAGATCATTTTCTTAAATGTAAACATTGACTTGGCATTTTTAACTACATTCTCCAAGCCATTCCATAATCTAATTCCCTGGATTGAGGTAGAACGTCCCTTCAAACTAGTTCTGAATTGTGGTTTTACAAATATATCTGTCCCCATAAGATTATATCAACTTTGTCTTTTAACACAATGCATTTGGATATTTAAAGGTTATTCTGAGCCCTATACATAACTGATAAAATATTATAATCTACCAAGTCATGGAACTTTAATAACTTCAGTTGATAAAATAATGTACTAGATGGATGACAGTACAGTAATGTTTTCTAGTGATAATTCTTACAGCTCTTTTCTGTAATACAAAAATAGGCTTTGTGATTGTTTTACACGCTTTCCCCTAAACATCAATACAATAGATTAAGTGTGGAACAATGATTGTGTTATACAACAAATATAGAGCTTTATTCATTCAATAGGTTTGTTTGTTTATTTATTCATTTCAAATTTAAAAAATACAAAAGAACAAAAGACAATTACAAAAGATTCAGAAAAATAAAGAACAAATTTAAAATGAAAGGAAGCAGAAGAAGAAAATAATCTTATACTGTAATATCTGCCCCTTTTTGTAAAAACAAAATTCCATTCAAACAATCATTTCAAACAAAATTTATCCATAAATCCTATTTGTAATTCATAAATTATATAACCAATTTAGAGAGATTTTAAGTATATAACATTTACACATAGTTTTTCAACAATGTGTTCTTGATCATTTTCTTGAATACAGACATTGACTGTGCAACCTTTACATCATAGTCCAATCTATTCCAAATACCAATTCCATGTATCAAAGTAAAACAACCCTTTAAACTTGTTCTATATTGTGGTATAACAAAAATATATTTACCCTTTAAATTATAACTACTTATCCTTTTTACAAAAAGCTTTTGAATATTTGAAGGTAGAGTGTTATTTTGTGCTTAATAGTAAAAAAAATATTATATTCCACCAAATCATAAAATCCTAGTAACTTCAATTTATAAAACAACACACCAGATGGATGATGATAATGCGTTCTAGTTATTATCCTTAAAGCTCTTTTCTGTAAAATAAAAATAGGTTTTGTTGTAGTTTTGCATGCTGTACCCCAACTTTCAACACCATAAATTAAATGTGGTAGTATGATTGTACTATACAGCAAAAACAAAGATTTATCATCAAGTAAGTCCTTTACCTTATATAGTACTCCAATGGATTTAGATAATTTAATTTTAATGTAATTTATGTGTTGCTTCCATGACAATCTTTCATCAATAATTACACCCAAGAATTTAATTTCTTTTACTCTACATACTTCAACGCCGTTGATGCTGAAAGGAACTTCAGTAGTTACCTTTTTATTACTGAAAATCATATAATTTGTTTTTTGGATATTTATTGATAACTTATTTAAATTAAACCAGTTTTGTATGTTAATAAATTCCTTCTTCATCAATTCCAACATTTGCTCCAGGTTATTACCAGAATAAAAGAATGTTGTGTCATCGGCAAAAAGAACACATTGAAGAATACAGTACATGAAACATCCATTAAATCATTAATATACAATATAAACAACTTAGGACCAAGTACAGATCCCTGCGGTACACCACATATCTCACAAAGGTTAGATCTTGTTTCATCTATCTGTACAAATTGTTTTCTATTCTGTAAATAACTATGTAACCACTGCAGAGCCGGTCCTCTGATGCCATATTTATTCAATTTTTCTAGTAGTATTGTGTGATCAATCGTGTCAAATGCCTTTTTTAGATCAACAAACACACTTACACAGTATTGCTTTTGATCTACTGCCATGGTAATGTGTTCCATTAATTCCATTAAAGCCATCGAAGTTGAATTTTTTTATCTAAACCCGTATTGACTATTACTTAGTATATTATGTTTTTCAAGAAAGAGATCAAGTCTGGATGCAAACAGTTTTTCCAAGATTTTAGAGAACTATGGCAACAGAGATATTGGTCTGTAGTTGTTGTATTGACATTTGTCGCCATTCTTATAAAGTGGAACCACTTTAGCTATCTTCATTCTGTTTGGAAAAATTCCCGTTGAGAACGACAAATTACAAATATATGTAAATGGTTCTATAACATGGCCTATTATTTCTTTTACGACCATCATGTCCATATCTTCACTGTCTTTAGATCTTTTGTTAGTAAATGTTTTAACCATCATCATTATTTCTTCATTGTCCGTTTCTCTCAGAAACATACTATTTACAGGACTATTTATTAAGTGACTCACATTTCTATCTACTTTTGGTATTTTTTCTGCAAGGTTTGATCCTACATTAACAAAATAATTATTAAATCCATTGACAATTTCATTTTCATCGTGGATTTCTTGGTTATTCTCAATGAAATATTTAGAAATACCACAACCAACCTTATTTTTATTCAAAACACCATTCAATACTTGCCATGTTGCCCTCATATCACCTCTTTTTTCATGTAATAATTTACTGTAATATTCCCTCTTTTGTTTCCTAATAATCGCCACTAATTTGTTTTTATACTTTTTATATTTACATTCTGAATCACTTGTTCTAGATTTCAGGAAACATGAATACCTGTACAGATTTTTTTTTTCTTGCATGCATTTCTCAATCCATTAGTCATCCATGGTGGATCAACTTTTTTCTTTGTTTGTTTATTCTTTGTTAGCACACAATTCTTATTGTACAAAACTTCCAGTATGTTCATAAATTCTTCATAGGATTTATTTACATCGTCCACATAAACACCTTCCCAATTCTGTTTATCTAAGTCTTTTTTTAATCTATCTAATGCTTTTTTTGATGTGTTTATTAATTTATTTTTATTTCTGGGAATTATCTTATCAATATCAGCATTTATATAAGTTATGAAAATTGGTAAGTGATCACTTATATCTGTCATCAAAATACCACTTGTCATAACACCATTTATGATATTTGTAAAAAAAGTTATCAATTGTAGTTGCACTGTGAGATGTAATTCTTGTCGGGTTGTTAATTAAAGGGAACAAACTCAAACTATACATTGAATCTGTAAATATGTTGAGGTTATTTGAATCAGTTGTGTTTCCAAGATCAATATTAAAATCTCCACATTAAAAATTTAATAGGTCTCTGACTGTATACAGTACTGCAATAGATTTAGCTATTTTTATTCTTACTGAATTTATGGGTTGTTTCCATGTCAGTTTGTCATCAATAATAAATGGTAAATGGTAAATGGAGCTTACTTATATAGCGCTTTCCAGCCCCCTTTGAGGGGCCCCAAAGCGCTTCACCATCCACCCATTCATACACACATTCATACACCGGTAGCAGTAGACTGCCTTGCAAGGCGCTGCCTGTCCTACTGGGAGCAACTCAGGGTTAAGTGTCTTGCCCAGGGACACAACGAGGTATGCCGTGACCGGGGATCGAACCCGAGACCTTCTGGCCCTGAGCCGGCTGCCCTGCCTCTACACCATCTCGGCCCCACAAGAAAACACCCAAAAACTGGAACATCAACAGTTTTCTTTTTATTACTGAATATCATGTAATTAGTTTTTTCTAGATTTAATGATAATTTATTGATTTTAAACCAAGTTTGTATTTTTGACAAATTATGTCTTTATCAATTCCATTTGTTCTACATCTTCACCTAAACAGAAAAAGGTGGTATCATCAGCAAAAAGTACACATTTAAGGAGTCCTGACACATTTACCAAGTCATTCACATATAAAATAAATAGCTTTGGTCCAAGTACAGAGCCTTGAGGAACTCCACATGTGATATTGCAGAAGTCAGATCTTACATCATTTATCTGTACAAACTGTTTCCTATCTTTCAAATACCAGTAGCTAGATACCCACTGTAATGCTGGTCCTCTAATACCATATTTGTTCAATTTTTCAAGAAGAATGGTTATGCATTCCTTCAAGAAATGCTAGGCCTTTAATTAAACTGTATGCAAAACACAGATCCAGACCAAGACATGCAAGACCTGATTAAAGAACAAGAATGTTGGGTAAGAACAAACCAGTGGGCTCAGCATCACATCCATGTCAGGTGCTAAAACAACAGAACGATCCTGCTGACTTGTTTTCACAGCCCTCCCTGGACGGGGCCGTGTGAGAGCAGATGCCAGAGCAGTCAGTCAGAGCGACTGTGCAAAGTGCTTCACAGTGCATCAGCTCCGGTTGTAAACAGCTCCAGCCTGTTAACGTAGTTTGCAACAAAGTACGTTAACAGGGCTTTTTACGGCGGCGTTATGACGTGAACGGCCTGTTGTCTGCAGGTGCCACTTAACCTTTCACTCAGCTCCTCTCTTTCACTCATGGCTGGTCTTACTGTTGATTCACTCCGTTTAACTCACCAAGTGAAACCATCTGGGCACTATCTATCATCCAGGGGCGGTTACCATCTGTGATCTCACCAGACCTTTGTCACACTCACTGTAATGGCTGTAATAACAGTTGAAGTTATAATGACAACCATTCTCAGGGACATATTTAAAAGGATTATGGGCTTATATCTCTAACGTAGCCTGTTGGTGGATCTGCATGGGCCCTGCTGTACTGTAATCTCCATGAACCAGCCTGCAGTGAAGCTGCAAAGTCTTCTTTGTGCCAAAGTTTAGGACTGTTCAGGTGAAACATACCGGTAGGTGCTGTTTCTTGTGCATGAGGCCTCTCTCTTCCAGGAGCTCAGTGCCTTTGGGAAATAATGAAAAACAAACACAGAGCCTTGATGTTGACTTAGGGAGAAGTGATCCACAGGTTATAACTGCACTCCTCTTTCTCCTGCTCTCCCATGACTCTTGGATGAGTTTATGTAAACTAAGCA
>JBBPBX010008393.1:46758-62666 GCA_038048925.1 Garcialebias charrua | reverse complement strand
TTTTCCTGTCATTTCCTTTGCAAATGTGTGAATACTAGAACTAATAGAATGAGTAAAACATAAGTTAACTTTATTTATTTGAAGTAGGATATTTAATTTTTCCACAATTAAAATAATTTACCTAGACCTGCATAGTTCATTATTTTATTTTTTAATTGGGAAAGATCACATTATTTTTCCTTCTTTATGATAATCTGGTCTTTTTTAGTCTAAAATGTAAAAATATCAACAAATCATTAGATATTTTCAGCTTTACAATGGCCAGAAAACTACAGGTCAGAAAATTGTCCTCTAACAAACAAAGTGGTCTGTGTGCCACCAGTTGAGAATCCCAGTTGTAGCAGGTATTGTGGCTCCGGAAACGTTTAATTTAGTGAACAAAGGGGCAGAAATGGCTCTTTTGATCATAAAGGTTGTAGATCCCTGGGCTAGTGGGATGGCTCGGCGTACCCGGCAGAAAATTTCCCTTATTTTTAAATCCAAAACTTGACAGGTATGCTTTTAAACAGTATAAACATACATTTATTATGGCATTACAGTACATATAAACAGCAAAATTATGCTAAACACTTTGAAGAACATATCCACTCTAAAAAATAAAACTACTTTTTGCATATCTATACAAATTAATCCCATTAAATGTATAAGCGACTGCAGAAAATAGCAAGCCCAAAGTCACTTATAATAAGCGGACTTGGCAACTATGCCCCTGATGAGAGAAGGGGGGTTCTCTGCAGACCAAAAGTGGGCGTTTCTGGAGAATGGGCATTTGTAGAGCACAAACACTGATTGGCTAGCTGTATTTGCTGGCTCTTCAGGTAAGTTACATCAGGTCTTTTTTTTAAACTGAAAGTTTCTAAGAAACAGTGTTTCAAAAAACTCAGGACAGTATTACACTTTTGTTATTTCATTGTATGCTTATGTTTATTAAATGTTTAGTGTTTTAGTGTTGGTGTAACTTTTCATACTTTCATACTACTACTATGCAAAAACTACTATGCAAAAACTCAGGACAGTATTACACTTTTATTATTTCATTTTATGCTTATGTTTATTAAATGTTTTAGTGTTTTAGTGTTTAAATGTTTACTGTTGCACCGAGGGACAGAGAGAAATGCAATTTCAATCCTGTGTATGTCCTGTACATATTGCAGTTTTGACAATAAAGTTGACTTTGACTTTGACTATATCTGCTGTCAAACACAAGAAGATTCTTTTTTCATTCATTCAACCTTCATTTAGGCAGGTTAATCTCATTGAGCCTCGAGGACTCATTTACAAGAGAGACCTGTCTACAAACTAAAGAAAGATGACAACAACAACAGTAGAATTTCCTTGAACAATCAACAATAGACAATTATAAGAGAGAAATACAGATTTTTTTTTAACAAGTTAAAACAAAGATATCAAAGATAAAGAATCCGGTAATTTAAATACACAATGATGTGACGTTTATTGTCAACTTGAATAATAACAATGTGAAATTACGGCAAATATGAAATATTGATGAATAACCAATAGTATTATTTCAGAAAGTATATGGCGTAAACAATAGACTTTGAGAAGAGTCATTCAAATTGGACTAAGGTTTTTAGCTCTAAAGTTACAATTTAGGTAAGATTTTATCTCCGATTTGTGAATTAAATTATGTCTAAACTCAATTGGCACTTAGTTGTTTCATCATTAGAAGGAAGACGTTGATGGAGGGTCAGAAAGAACTTGTTGCATCTATTTGCATTTAGAACAATTGTGACGGTGACGAGGGAGAACCTGTGTTGTGCATGAGAAAATCTGGAGTGGCAGGGAAGTTTATTAGACTGGTACATGACATGTACGAGGACAGCAGGACATGACTACAGGACATGTATGAAGACAGCATGGCAGCTGTGAGATTGCTGTAGGAGTGACAGATAGCTTCATGATGGAGTGCATCAAGGATTAGCTCTGAGCCCCTTCTTTTTTGCTATGATGATAGATCAACTAACAGATTAGGTCAAGCAGGAATCTCCATGGACTATGATGTTTGCAGATGACATTGTGATCTGTGATGAGAACAGGGAGCAGGTGGAAGAGAATTTAGAGAGGTGGAGGTATGTACTTGACAGAAGAGTAATGAAAGTCAGCCGAAGACAGAGCTGTTGGTACAGTGAGGCTGTGGAATAAACTTCTGAATAACGAGGCAAGGCTGTTCAAACGAAGTTCAAATTTGAAAGATTTAATGAATCTTGGCCAAGATTGAGAACAGAAATGGTACAGGCACGAAGCTGTCTGGCTCTGCTCTGCTCAGACAGTAACACAGCATGGATTAAGAACCCTCGTACAGTTGGGGGTGGTACCACAGGTGGAACCGGGAGGTGTTTATCACCAGGTGGAAACTTTTGATAACATATGAGTACTCAGCAGATGGAAAATGAGCATTCAGCACTTCTTACAGCGTTTTCAGACTAACACGAGCAGGTCACAGTTTGTTTAGCAGATAAAATGAGGAACATGACGTTTAGAAATAAGGAACAGATGGTTGGTTTCACACAGATGGTCACAAATGTACAGAGTCAGCAGATCACAGTTTATGCACAAGGACATTTGGAGTGCATGGTTCTGAACATGAGTTGAAAAGTTTAACACATAAGTTTAATTATGAGTTTAATACCTGAGAGTGTATGATTTTACTTTACAATTCCCTCCTTATGTTCCGTCAGGAACAACTAAGATAATATAATTCACAACAATAACAAAATCAATATTCGTAATACAAGCGAAACCACAAAGAAAATCACAGTGTTATTAAATCATAAGTTATGCCTCCCCAGGCCTAACTGGATGATGTGAACTTGTGCAGGAAAACCCCGGTGGCAATGATGTAGAGGTGCTTGAGGGAAAAAGCTGCACAACACCCTGGCCCCACAGCGGTGACCAAATCTGGTGTCCATATCATCCTTACATTCAGTTGATCTATAAGAGAAGAAAAAAGTATGAGACTCTCAAAATAAAACATCAAATTACATGTGTCTAAGAGACTTTCCATGCAACCATCATTAACTAGAGATAGAATTAGCAAGTAGCTGTTTTTGTGCAGGTTAAAGACCTACAAATAATGTGACAAGCAACAGTCATGTTCAAAAACAATTGAAAACAGAACAATTGAGGATTAAAGTACAAAAGAAAATAAATGGACAAATGATATGTAATTTAATCAGGATAGAATGTTGATTTGACTTTCATGTGTTGATTTTTACTTGACTACATCAATAAAACAAAAAGGAAAAAATAAACATTAAGGAGACATGTCTTTTTAATTAAAAAAAATGGTAGCCGTGATATACATGAGCCTCTGGGAGCTGTCTGAAAGCGCAAATCTGTACTATGTTTGCTACGAAATCTAAAAAGTCTAAGACCTTTTCCCATGTTGGGCAGGACCTACAAATGGTAGGATCATAAGTACCACAGAGACACATGTAAAACTCGGCTTTTCTGATTCTTTCATCTGAGCAGTCAAACAATTTGCAAACAGGTAAAGTTATTGTTGAAGTTGTGCCGTTGACATATGGAACTATGAAGACGGGGTTACCGTTGTAGTCCCTTCGACCAGGACTCTGTTTGAGCTCTCTCTTAGCTGGATTGAGTTGGCTCACATTTTCAGGATGCAGGTACCATGTCATGAGACCTATCAGTGTCAGTCCCACAATGACTAGAGTATAGCAAAGCAACTCTTTCATCCCAGTGCATGTTCTAGGCGAAACAGGTTGTTTTAAAATTGTGCGTGGGATGCGTGTATCGAGCATTGTCTTATCTTTTCTGTCGTTGTCAGGAGTTCTTCTAAAGCAGTGTCTCCTGAGCGCGTAGATCCCTCGGTGGTATCAAATCGTGCAGATTCCGATACTTGCTGCACCCTTGTTGGCACCCAGCCTCTAAGGCTCTGGCGCGTTGCTCCTCTGGGAAGGAGGGAATTCTACCAAACTCGTTCTCCTGCCAGTGGGTCCTCTGTTGGTGACCTGGTACCTCGGAACGGCTTGCAGTGGGCGGCGTGGATCCAAGTAGCTCTCTCAGCGACTTTCACGGCCGTGTGGGTCACGAGCAACACCTGGTAGGGTCCGGTCCACCTGGGCGAGTTCCAGTGTTTCCTCCTGAAAGATTTAACCATAACAAAGTCTCCAGGAGTTATGTTGTGTAACTTTACCTGAGTTGGGCTGGGTAGCCCTCCCTGGACTTGCTCTCTGATAGATTTAAGGTGATTAGTCAGATTAATGCAATACGTCAGCATGTCGTGATCACAATGTTTTAGATCACTAGTTGAGATTGGTCCCACGCCCATGTTGGGTGGAGCCGCAAAAAGGATTTCAAATGGGCTGAGGTTATGCTTAGCTCGTCTCCGCATGCGCAAATGATCAAATGAGGCATTAATAAAGTAAATATATCACAACTTAGCTAAACACAATACAATGTCTAAAAATGTAGTTCTCCGTCAGTTGGTCACAAAGCGCACAGTGGATGCCTCCATCTTAAAAAGGCCACAACTCGTTGGCATGCATTTTAACAATGACTACGAATTGGTTGGACGATTCAGGTCCATCTCAGAGGCATCGGTCCGTCGCGTTGTCACCAACTGAAAGAGAGAGAGAGAGAAAATATCAGTAAAATTTTAAGATGTGGCTACAGGCATTTATCCATATTTCCTATTGTTAACAGTATGATAAAATATCCAGACCAATACTTAATAGCAATTTAAATCAATTTAAAGCATTTAAAAACTAAAAATGGTGTAAAACACAAGTTAGGAGATATTTTATAGATCCAGTGCCAGCAGTTTTCAGGTTATGCCACCAGGGAGAGCTCGAGTCACATGTGGCTTGAAGAATCGTTGGTTGACAACATCTGATGTCCAGAGGGTTTCAACCGATGATGAGGTCCATTGATCACCCTGTCCTCAAAACAACACAATACAGTATTGCATTAAACATTGAGTCTGATGCCAAATGGAGCTGGAAGAAAATTTAAAAAATAAATAAATAAAAAGAAGTCAAAATCAGTTAGTTTATTCAACTCTCCTCCAGAGATCTGTTGAGGTAAAACAAAAGGAAAAGTTCAAGACTATTGAACGTGCACATCAGTAGTAAAAATGTGGTAAAATACTCTATACATGAAAGCTCAATTAATTTATTTCAGTCCAGTCAAGTCTAGTCAGGTCAGATCAAATCAAATCAAATGCTTTTAAGAACGCAGATCCACCACATTTTCCTTGACCCGTGACCAGATCCACATAGGGTCTGTGTTTTGGCTTTGCTGGCCCAGGGGCGTCCCCCTTTAGACCTGCAAAGCCTCTGGAACCTTTTTTTTTTCCTGTACACATTCCAAAGAATGAAAGAAAAATACAATCGTTATTAAGAGCACCAATTTTACTTGTCTTCGATACACAGATATATACAGAGCCATATCGTTTGTAGGCTTCTGATTTCTCCAACTTTTTTCTGAAACAGTACAGTGTGTCCTTTTTTTTTTTTTTTTCGAGGTTGCTTAAGGCCTTTGTATAAATGTCAATGCAGTTATCTTAACTGGTCTATTAAACTCCTCAGTTTTATGATTGGACCTTTTTTGTTGTTGTTGTTGTTGTTTGTTTGTTTTGAATATAAAACCTAAGAAGTTATTTTATTTTTATAACTAATGATCTAATCATTGTATATTTTTATGAGCTCTCTTTATTTATTTATTTAGACTAGTTCTCATCCTCCATTTTTAATGAGTTATATTTAAGAATAGTTTTAGAATAGTTCTCAATCTCCCCCCCTTTTGAAACAATTTTTCTGTTTCATCTAAGTTGGAAAGATAGTGTTGCTATAATTTACTAACACACAGTCTGAGTGTTGGTTTCAGAAATATAAAATAAAATAAAAATTATGTAGTTGTAACAGGCCTACTGCAAATGTTCAATCTAGATTTTGAAAACATAAAGCTATATATGAAACAAGTTCTTATACAATTTCCTTCTAAAAAATTAACCATAAATTTCATCCCTTGTAGCAAACCAGACCCACGAAAATGCATCTAAACTGTTAATCTCAGAGTCTTCTGGAACAAGGACAAGTAAACAAGCTGACCCCCTTGTATCAGTGTTACACTAAGAATCATGAGACATGCACGTCAAAATGTAACATGCACATCCTAAAGTGTGCCTATGTGTTTCATTTAGCAATTTTTATCAAAGCAAACTGTAATTTTGATCACAACACTGTCAACGGATGAACCAATCAGATCAGATGTTAGGTCGACACCTCCACTGGACTGCTGTAGATGGTGCTCGCTCTGTTTGTGAGACCTTGTTCAGCCTGTGTCGGCTCCAGCCTCCAGTGATGCAGCTTTGTTCCGTGAACGTAGCAGGTGGTTGTTCTGCTGTGCTGATCTTCTCCAGCTTCAGTGCTGCATGTTCAGAGTCACACTCTGCTGTCTGCTCACGCCATCCTGCAAATTCTGCTGCTTTGTTCCGTCCAGGCCCCCCAAATCTGGACTTTATTAAAGTTCAAGTTTGGCAGTTTGTTGCTGGCTTTACTTGGCAGACAGTTCCTTGATAGTTCTCTGACAGGTCTTTGACAGTTTTTGTTTGTAGCCTTCATTCAGTGACAGTTCTTTGCAGTTGTTTCAGTTGTGCTGGTGTTCAGCACCTTGAGTGAGAGCTTGTTATAGCATTAGTGGTGTTCTTAGAAAGTCACAGTACCAGTTTTAGTGTCAACTTTACACATCAAATCCAATTCAATCAAACCGATAACCACAGTCGCAGTGATAAAAAACACAGATGCTGTATGTATTTTTGGCAGAATTCTAGCTTAGTGGAGGTTTATCTGTACAAATTATGTGTTCTGTTCAAAAGTTGTGGGATCAGCCAGACTCACCCCCTTTTCCACAAACTCGGTCTTCTCACACGCTGTTGAGAAGGAAAAAATAGAAATATAATGTAAATATTAAAAGCCAGGTTCAAAAATAATCAACAATTAACAAGTTCTATTTTGGGGCCTCAGCATTTACCTTCAACAGAGTCATCCCGCATCAGGTTTGCACAACGGATTTTTAAAAGAAAACCTCTAAGTTACATTAAGAGTGGAAACATTCATTTTAATCCTAAAATCAAGATCAAAGCCAAATTCCCTAAAATCTTCTATTATAAACAATGTCCTGATTTTTCTTTTTCTTAGAATATTTGTTTTTGACTCACCGCCTGTCAGTGAGGATCACTCAGTGGTCTCTTTTTTAATATCAAAATGAGACATTTGGTGAGGATTGAGACCTGCAACTTTTATAATTAAAGCCATAATCTTCTTAATTTATCAAAACGTACCTAAAATTAATCCTTTAAGCAATTACCCTTCTTGCATGGTGCTGCCTAAATAAATTAATAAAATGTTGCAGGTCAAATTTTACACCTGTGGGGAATCATGCATAAAAAGAGCTATGTTGTAGTGTATTAAAGCCTCATAACATTTTTCAGCTGTCATCTGCGGCGCCATATAGCTGCAGCTCAAGAACGGGTGTGCAGCATCTGATAACACTGCAAACCAACCAAGATGACTCTGCAAATATGTACTGAAAGTGTAGCATTTCCATGCAGCCAGCAGAGAAAGGAACTGTTCTGTTTATTATTATTATATTATATATATATATATTTTTGTTTGTTTTTTGTTTTCCGAAGGGTTAACTGTTTTGGTGTGTGTGGCTAAGCTATACCAGTGACATCTTTTAATATTGATGGATATTTACATCAGTTCAAACAGCTCTCACCATTTAAAAACATTTCTTATGTATGATAGTTTATAGGATTATAAAGTGTAGTTAAAAAGTTTATTTGACAAGAATACATTTTAATTTTCTTTATTTACAAGTGTCAAAGTTTTTTCATCTTAGTTGAACTTATAGAAACCGAAGCTATTGTCAGATTTTAAAAGAGATGTTTGCTAATTTGTTTAAGATGTGTTATCCAGGCACCATATTTATAGTGTTTGATTAAGTTACTAAGTTTTTAATAAAGTTTAAACCGTCACCTTCCTTGTACACTTTTTCATTAATTCAGCTACTTTCAGCTAATTTCAGCTGTTTCTTCAACTGCTTTGTGCTCTTTTGAGCTTTATTCAGCTGTTTTATGCTAATTTCACAGGGTATCTGCAGGGTTGTAAGAGGTTTAAAAGGTAGTAAATAAAATCAACACAAAGTACAGCCATTAAAAATTATTAAAAGGTAATAAACGCCATCTGATGGGGTATTAATTTTTAAACCTACACAACAATATTTTTCTAGTTAGCTTAAAATTATAATGTTTTCTTAATAAATGCACTTTAATGGTCACGTCAGCGTTATTTTAAAAAGTAGTTTTGCAAAGTTTAGGAAGAAAGTCTCAGTAATCTATTACTTTACAATTAGTTGCTCTGAACTAAAGTATAAGAGTTGGCTGCCACGGTTACAGCTCAGTGTTGTGATGGCATTAAAAATATTGTGATGGTATTAAAAGGTATTTAACTTACGAATTTCTGTATAGCCTTTTTTAGCTAATTCTACATTTTTTAATCCAACTTTTTCAGCCTAATTTAGCAAGACCATGCTCTTGTTTTAGCTATTGTTCAGCTGGTTTTGGCCAATTAAAGCTTTTTCAGATGATTTCCACTTTATTTAGCTTATTTTCTGCTTATTTCAGATGTTTTAACATTTCAGATTGTTTCAGATATTTCAGATTATGCTTCTTTGGGTTTATTTCTAGTTTCAGATTTCAGATTGCTTCTCATGAACATTAAATATACCATACTTACCAGCTTTGTGATCTGTACCTGCCAGGTTTCAAAACCACAAAGTCAGCTCATACTCCTCTGTTATACATGCACTCACACTTGCACACACACACTCGAGGCATAAGCATTATCTCACCCTAGCAGCCCTTCACTCACACAAAACAGCTGTTCTTTTCACATGCAGGAACAGCCGCACACACACGCAGCTGTTTGCTCATCTGGAGTGCCACAATTCTCTCTAAAGTTTAAAATCTCGATAAAACAAACAGACATCTGAGTCACAAACAAAACAGAAACAATTTCAGCTCCTCACACAACTGTTAAGTCCACATAGCAGTGGACGCTCAAGTTATGCTCTGATAGTCGAACCAACAGAACAAACAGACCTGAATCACCTTGTTGTCTAGCCCACGCCACCAACAAACAAGAAACCAGAATCACAAATAAACACGACCACTAGTGTAGACAATTAGCTCTTAATTTAAGAGACAACGTTGTTCCAATCTTAGTTCTCTCATCACCATGTTTATCTATTTTTATTTGTTATTTTTCGCTTTTTTTTTTTATTTTTTATTTTTATTGAGCGCTCCCCAAATTTACTTCTGCTGTGGCACGATTTGCGGCAGTCTTTAAGGTATTTCTACCTCATATAACAACCTACGTGCGGCACGATTGGCGACAATTTTTTAACGTATTTCTACATTTGAATTGCCTACGTGCTTGGTTTTCGGGCGGACCTTCCTGCGTTAAGAGTTTAACGCGTAAATTGCTCTTGCACTTATCGAGTGCTCACAATTTTAACGTGTTCTTGCGCTTAAAAAATAAACGCTCACAACGCTTTACGTTTCTTGCGCTCACAACGATTTTCGTGTTCTTGCGTTTAAAAATAAACGCTCACAGCGATTCTCGTGCTCTCGCGCTCAAATTTCCTACGGTCCTTGAACGCGTCTCGTATCAGTTTTACTTCGGCTTAAATCTTTCAAACTTGAAAGGAGATTTTTACTTTACCTCCCAGCCTTCCTCGTTGGTTCGTTGAATATTGTCGATGCTGGCTCTCCCGCTGTGAGGACCGAAACGTCCTTTCGTCTCTGAAGTCTACTCGAGGAAGAGGAGCAGGTCTAAGACCCGCGGTTCCGGAGTCCCGGTCCGGTCGTCTCCAGCAGGTGGTCCAGTCACACGCAATATCCTGTTCCGTGACGCCAAATTGTTAAATAAACTGGATAACGAGGCAAGGCTGTCCAAACGGAGTTCAAGTTTAAAAGATTTAATGAATCTTGCAAGATTGAGAACAGAAATAATACAGGCACTGAAGCTGTCTGGCTCTGTTCTGAGTTTCAGAGTAATACAGCATGGATTAAAAACCTTCGTACAGGAGGAGGTAACTTGGGGAGGAACAGGGTGGCCCAATAAGTGGAAGGGGAAGGTGTTTGTCTATCACAAGGTGGAAACTTCTGATAACACATGGAAAGTAAGCATTCAGCACTTCTTACAGTGTTTTCAGACTAACACGAGCAGGTCACAGTTTGTTTAGCAGATAAAATGAGGAACATGACATTTAGAAATAAGGAACAGATGGTTGGTTTCACACAGATGGTCACAAATGTACAGAGTCAGCAGATCACAGTTTATGCACAGGGACATTTGGAGTGCATGATTCTGAACATGAGTTGAAAAGTTTAACACATAAGTTTAATTATGAGTTTAATACCTGAGAATGTATGATTTACTTTACACATGTGTCCAGTTCCTGTATAACCAGAAGAGTGCTCGTCTTACACAAAGCACATAACTCAGGGAGGTGTAAGAAGATTCTGGAAGCCCAAGAGAATGCACAAACACATACTTTAGGGAATGGTGAAGAACCTTCTAGGAGATAAAATCAGAACAGGTTATACCAAAAGAAACTAGGAACTTCCCTAAGTGAGAATATAAAAGACCAGATACTTCCTCCTTCAGACAAGACAACGCAGATCGACCGCAACTGAGGGAACTTTCTGAACAGGTCGTATGGTTGGGTTGTTTTCCATTAAATGCACATTTAATGATCTAACATGACTCTGTGTTCAGTGTACTTTAATCAATAATCAAAATTAAAGTGGGTTTGGAATTTCAAGCACCTTTCTGTCGTGTCTTTCACTCCAGCATTCGATCCAAAGAGAAACTAAAAACGAACTCGAGCGGAAAGTAAGGTTAAATCTGCAACAATATATATGTTCTGCTGAATTATGCAAACATTCTACATCATGTCAGTGCAGCTTTAAGTCTCGCTTGAAAACCCACTTCTATTCTCTTGCTTTTAACACGGTGTGATTTGTTTTGATACTCTCTGTAATATTCATTGTTCGCCATTTTAGTTAGTTTCTGTTGCTATTTGTATCTATATTTGTATTTTATGTTTCTCCTGTTAGCTATGCTTGTTTGTTTCTATTGTTCAGCACTTTGGTTGGCCTTGTGTCTGTTTAAGTGCTCTATAAATAAAGTGGTATGGTATGGTAAATGGAGCTTACCGTACTTAAATAGCGCTTTCCAGCCCCCTATGAGGGGCCCCAAAGCGCTTCACAGTACCAGCCATCCACCCATTCATACACACATTCATCCACCGGTAGCGGTAGCCTGCCATGCAAGGCGCCAGCCAGTCCTACAGGGAGAAACTCAGGGTTAAGTGTCTTGCTCAGGGACACAACTAGGTATGCAGTGACCGGGGATCGAACCCGGGACCTTCTGGTCCTGAGCCGGCTGCCCTGCCTCTACACAATCTCGGCCCCTAATAATGAGTTGGGTCATGTCACTTTTGTGTAAGTAATGTTGTAGGACATGTAACATTATGTTTTTATTTTATTTGTAATGAAAACCTACATGCACTTGTTTTCATCTCTATTGTAAAAGGCATAGCAGAACTGCAGACAGATACAGTACATTTTACTTCTACATTTCTAATCCTTCATGCCTTTGGCTGAATTAGACCAAGTAGAAAATTGAGTATTATCTCTGGGTGATTGAATAGAAGTAATGAAGCTTACAAGGAAAGTGCCCTCTCCCCACAGCATTCAACAGAGGGATCTTTTTAAGTTGGTTTTGGTTTGACAGCACCAGAAGCTCAAGGGGACCTCTGAGATATAGACAGAAAGCAGCACAGAGAGAATCAAATAACGGTCAAATTTATATTGTTGACTTTTGTGTCCAATACTCAGCAATAAAATCAGCTGGCTCACAAGAAACTGTTTTGAAAACTGAGTGCATAAAGTTTATTTATGATGTTACTCGACAATAAAACAAATAGGACCAACTGAATCATTTACTGTGGTAATAATAGTGTGTGGTGGAGCTAATGAAATCATTGTCAGGGCAAAAAAAAAAAACATTTATCACCCTAACATGTTGGATATATTTTCTTCTAAAGACACTGAGTAAAACTGAGTCCAGCATATAAAAAAAGAAACTCTGGTTTCAAACCTGAACAGGTTAGTGGCATTTCTTCATCCTGTAAGTTAAACTTTATTTGATAAATATAGTTTTACCAAAATGTGTGATATTGTAGCTCCTTGCTCCTGTTTTGACTTCTACATTGATTAAAAGTTTTATATGATAAATGTTAAAAACTCTATCAGTAATCTTTAATTTTGATGTGGAAAGAACAACAGAGAACATCAAATGAGACCAATTAAACTTATGATGATGAACCTGCAACCAAGAAAAGATGTTGGCTGTCTGACTGGAGTTAATGCATTAAAGTTAATGCATAAAGTAATTTAGATTGCACATTTTCTTATGTGTTACTTAAGCTTTTATACAATGTATTGACAAGAAAAAGAGTTTTGTAGATGTTATGTAACTACCGTATTTCCGCCGTACTTGTCACACCACCCTATAAGTTGCATCAGTCCATATTTGTCTAACAAAGTGGAAAAATCCAAAAATATGTTGCTTCGCTGTATACGTTGCATCTATTAGGCGTAAACCATTGACGTGTCGCGTTTGGCACGCGTCACCGCTGAGAACCCGGAAATGTGGGCCGAACCCAGAAATGTACCATACCATACCAATTTATTTATAGAGCACTTAAAACAGCAACGAGGCCAACCAAAGTGCTGTACAATAGAAACAAACAAGCACAGCAGACAGGAAAACATAAAATAAAAATATAGATACAAATAGCAACAGAAACTAACTAAAATGGCCAACAATGTATAGTCCAGAGAGGATCAAAACAAATCCGACTGTGTTAAAGGCAAGAGAATAGAAGTGGGTTTTCAAGCGAGACTTAAAGACTGTGAGAGTGGGAAACTGCCTGACACTCAGTGGCAACTCATTCCACAGTCTTGGACCTGCAACTGAGAAAGCCCTGTCACCTCTGAGCTTACGGCGAGTATCTGGGAATGAAAGAAGCATCTGGTCTGCTGACTTCAGAGAGCGCCGTGGGACATGTTGTTGCAGAAGGTCAGTGAAATAGGGTGGAGCGGAACTGTTCAGAGATTTAAAAACATACATGAGTATTTTAAACTGGATCTGAAGGTGAATGGGTAGCCAGTGCAGGGAGGCCAAAACTGGTGTGATGTGCTCTCTATGGCCTGTACCAGTTAAAAATCGGGCTGCAGCATTTTGGACCAGCTGTAGCCGTGCAATGGAAGACTGACCGATTCCGAACAGAAGTGAATTGCAGTAATTAAGCCTCAATGTTATGAAAGCATGGATTACCGTCTCCAGATTATTTTTGGATAGAATGGGCTTCAGCTTAGACAGCCGCCTCAGCTGAAAAAAACAGGATTTAACAATCATGTTTACATGACTGTTAAGTTTCAGGGAAGGGTCCATTATCACCCCCAGATTGGTGACCCTTTGTTTCTCTAGCGGGGCTAGAGAGAGAAGGTCAATGTTGTGGTTCATGAATGAGCCATTGGGATGGAACAACATGACTTCAGACTTCTTCTTATTGAAACTTAAGAAGTTTGAGGCCATCCAATCATGGATGTCGACCAGGCAGTCAAGAAGGGGTTGAATAGAGCGTGAGCCTCTGTGCCTCAGGGGGAAGTAAATTTGACAAACATTGGCGTAGAAATGAAAGGTGTTTGCGGAAAATAGCACCTAGTGGCAGCAGGTATAATGAAAAGAGAAGGGGGCCGAGGATGGACCCCTGTGGTACCCCCCACTGAAGCGCTGTAGATGCTGAACTGAAATTGTTGATATTGACACAAAAGGTTCTGTCCGAGAGGTAGGACTCAAAATATTTGAGGGCAGACCCTGCGATGCCCACCCACTGCTCCAGCATAGAAATGAGGATGTTGTGGTCGATGGTATCAAAAGCAGATGTCAGGTCCAATAAGACAAGCAGCACAAATGTAGAACTGTGTTGTGCCAAAAACTGATGAGCTGCCAAATGGCGGCCGGCGGGTGTGCACGGGAGGACTTTAACAAAAATGTAACTAGATAAACACTTAAAAGCGATTATTTGTTTGCATGAAATTATATTAAATGCGTGTATCACTCTAAAGTTTGCTTAACAAATGGATGGTCAAATTAGCTGCATTTCGCCAGGGAGTTGCAGCTGTTTTGACGTTCGGTCCAAACAGCAAACAGAACGAAGGTGGGGTAATATGGTAGGCCGAATGAGTCATCAATAGCTGGTAGACAAACTATCCACACTTGGACTAAGCCCCTCCATCTGTAACTGGGTACTAGACTTCTTAACAAACAGACCACAGTCCGTGAAGATCCACAACTTCTCCTCCTCCACCATCACCCTCAGCACTGGCTCTCCTCAAGGATGTGTGCTGAGCCCTCTTCTGTTCACTCTGCTCACATATGATTGTACAGCCACACATCCAGGCTGTCATATTGTTAAGTTTGCAGATGATACAGCTGTGGTGGGATGCATCACAGATAATGATGAATCCAGCTACAGACAGGAGGTGGAACATCTGGAGAGCTGGTGCAAAGAGAACAACCTTCACATGAATGTGAAGAAGACGAAGGAGATGATTGTGGACTTCAGAAGGAACAAACACACCCACACCCCACTGTATATAGGTGGATCTGCGGTGGAGGTGGTCTCCAGCTACAAGTACCTGGGTGTACACTTGAATGATAACCTCAGCTGGAGCAATAACACCACCAGCCTGATCAAGAAAGGACATCAAAGACTCTACTTCCTCAGACGGCTGAGACGAGCTGGTCTGAGAAGCTCAGTCCTCACCTCGTTCTACAGGTGTGCAGTGGAGAGCGTCCTGTGCTCCAGCATCAACGTGTGGCATGGAGGCTGCACAGTTGCAGAGAGGAAAGCTCTACAGAGAGTGGTGAAGGCTGCACAGAAGTCTGTGGGAGTCAGTCTCCCCACCATCACAGACATTTACACCTCCAGATGCAGAAAAAGAGCCACCTGCATCATGAAAGACCTCACTCACCCAGCACACTCACTCTTTGCACCACTCCCCTCGGGACGGAGGTTGAGGAGCATCAAATGTAGAACCACTAGACTGAGGAACAGCTTCTACCCTGAGGCTGTCAGACTCATGAATAAATAAATAATAAGAATAAACACTGCAAAATGTCACATCATGTTGATACTGATCTGTTTCTTGTTGCTGCGTTCATCTGTGACCATCTGCTCATAATGACTCATGTTCGTGCTGCTGTTTATAATGATGTTTTTCTACTACATTAGGGCTTAGTGTATTACTAGCTGATGTCTCTCTTAGTTAATCCTAGATGTTATTATTGTTTTTCTCTTGCATTTGTTGTTGGATGTAACTGGGACCCTGTGTACATAATCTCGTTTTCAACACATGTACTACATGCGGTGCAAATGACAATAAATTCTCTCTGACTCTGACTCTGACTCTCTAAATTCAAAAAGTTCAAGGAAAAAAACAACAACAAAGTATAAAATATAATAAATATAGTCCGTTTGTTTTTGTCTTGAACTTTTTTAATTCGTCATTATAGCCACGTTTACCTATTGCATGGTACAACAGCATGCCATATTGCTATTACTACTCTGCTGCCATCAAGTACACACCCATATACACCCATATGTCCCTCCACGTGCTTTGAGGTCAGAGGATCAGGTACTCTTAATAGTTCCAGAAACTCGCCTTAAGCGCAGGGGTGACAGGGCGTTCTCTGTAGCAGGCCCAAGACTCTGGAACGAGT
>JBBPBX010008392.1:37483-62668 GCA_038048925.1 Garcialebias charrua | reverse complement strand
TAAATCTCTCTCAGGCACCCCCCAATCATCTGACCTCCCATCACAATTTCTTGTTGACTCTGTTCCTGTGTCAAATAAGCACGAGATCCTGAACTGTTTCAATAAACATTTTGTTGCTTCTAGTTCTTTATTTGATACAGTTACAAACGGAAAATCGGCCACTTTATCTAATAATCAAACTTCAACAAATCAAATCCCTCCTACAAGCCAACCATCTGTTAATCACACCTTCTCTTTTTCTCCATTCTCAGTCAGTGAGGTAAATAAACTGTTAAATGATCTTGATCCTAAAAAATCTGCAGGTCCAGATGAACTTCCACCTTATTTCTTAAGGCTGGCTGCTCATATCATCACAGTCCCTGTGACCCACATCTTTAATCTGTCCATAAGCCAAAACACCATTCCGGATGCTTGGAAAACAGCCTTTGTTCTTCCTTTGCTGAAGGGAGGTGACCCCACCTCATTGAACAATTATCGACCGATCTCTAAACTCTGCATCTTAGCCAAGGTTCTAGAAAAACTGATAAACTCTCAGATCAAAAACTATCTGGACTCATTTAACATCTTACCTCTCCATCAATCTGGTTTCAGGAAAAAACACAGCACAACAACTGCTTCTCTGAAGGTTCTGAATGATGTTGTTGAAGCATTGGATGCTAAGGACTATTGTGCTGCACTTTTCTTAGACCTGTCTAAAGCTTTTGACACTGTGGATCATAACATCCTGTGTCATAAGCTCTCAGAAATCGGTTTCTCTGATCACACCATCGGTTGGTTTTCTAACTATCTTTCCAATCGGAGGCAATGTGTTCAACATAACGGTGCTTCTTCCAGCTATTTAACAGTTAAAAATGGTGTACCACAAGGCTCAGTTTTAGGACCAACTCTCTTTACAATCTACATAGCTAATGTAGGTCACTGCATCCCTGATGCATCCTTACATTTCTATGCTGATGATACAGTTGTTTATTGCCGAGCTAAAACAGTAGCTAAGGCTTTCCAGTTACTGCAATCCGCTTTTGACATCATCCAGTCAGATCTGTTCCGTCTCAAACTTGTCCTAAATGCTGATAAAACAAAAGGGATGTTTTTTTCAAATAGGAAGGCGGTTCCAGCAGATCCTCCTCTGATTTTTTCTTCAAATGGTGTCCCTATTGAGTTTGTTGATTCCTATAAATATCTGGGTATCCTGATCGATTCACATCTCTCTTTTAAACTCCACGTGGAAAACCTAGTGAAGAAACTGAAAGTTAAACTGGGTTTCTTTTTCAGAAACAGATCATGTCTAACACTGAATGTTAGGAAACGCCTTGTATCTGTGACTTTCCTTCCCTCCATTGATTACGGTGACATTCTCTACATGAATGCTCCTACAAGCACCCTGCGGATGTTGGATGTGGTCTATCATGGTGCACTAAGATTCATAACTGGTTGTGATTATCGTACCCACCACTGCACCCTGTATTCACTGGTTAACTGGACATCATTAACCTCACGCAGACTCTTCCACTGGTACATTTTCATCTTTAAATCACTTCTTGGTCTGCTGCCCTCATACATCTCCTCCTACATGTCTTTGCGTGAGTGCAGCTACAGTGTGCGCTCTCAGGACATGATTACCTGCAGTGTTCCGTCAGTGAGGACTGAACTTGGAAAAAGGGCCTTCTCCTACTCTGCTCCTGCTTCATGGAATATCTTACAAAAAGATCTGAAGCTCTCGACCTTGACTTCTCTAAATGGTTTTCAGAATCTGTTGGAATCCTGGCAAAAACCAATGCAGATTTGTTCCTGTCTTTGATTTTATACGTCTACCTTATAATGTTTTGCTAGTTTTTTGATACTTTGTTAAAAAAAAAATATATATATATTTTGTTTTTTTTCTCTCTTTTTGTTTTCTATTGTTTATTGTTTGTTTGTTTATTGTTTAATGAAATTCTATCACTGCTGTTCATTGTTCTTTAGTTTTAGCAGGTCGCTTTCGTAAATGAGCCCATGAGGTTCAAAAGATTTACCTGACTAAATAAAGGTTGAATGAATGAATGAGTTTAGTTTCTTCTATTTGTCTCTCTTTTTGTAATTTTTTACTGAAGGAGATAGAAAATTTTCTAACAGTAAATTTGAAGAATTCCCATTTTTGTATTGCTGTCACTAAACTTGTGTCATTTGTAACATCTTGAATTATTTTACTAATACTTTTACAATATTCGTCATTCTTTAATAAGTTAGCATTGAATTTCCAGTAACCTTTGAAATTATTTTTAGTTTCATTTTTGGATATTCGCAGGTTTATGGTGCAGTGATCACTTAAAGGGCTACAGGAGATCTCAGTTTCTGTGACGTGTCCAAGTATAGAATCTGTAATTAACCAATAATCAATTCTTGACCTTGATTGTCCGTTAGGTTTGAACCATGTAAATTGTTTAATGTTAGAATTTAGGTTTCTCCAAACATCGACCAGTTTATTGGTGTTCATAAAGTCATCCATGATTGGGTTTAATGTCACCTGAGAGTATTTTGAAGGGCATCTGTCCATCCATTCATCTGGAGTTAAATTGAAATCGCCCCCAGCGACAACATGGTCAGTGGGATAATTCAGCTGCATTTTTTTTATAATTGTTGTGACTTGATGTAATAACTGTTTGTTTTTTTGGTCGTTGTTGTATCCATAAACATTAACAATGATGAACAAATTACTGTCAATATCTAAAACACATGCTGCCCAGTGTCCAGCATCATCTGTTTCCTGAAAAAGAACCTTTCCTGGACATCTATTGAAACAAATAGCAACACCTGCAGAACGATTTGTGCCGTGACTAAAAATGATCTTATCACCCCATTGTTGAGTCCAAAACTTAACATCAGATAACTCTGAGTGTGTCTCTTGAAGAAAAAAACAGTAAGCCTTTTGACCTTTGCAGAATAAAAAAACAGCCTTACGCTTAACAGAGTCTTTGAGCCCTCTTGCATTAAAAGAAGAAAATAAAATCTCAGTCTTTAAATTGAATACTGAACACATTAAGAACAATACAATAGAAAAAAATAGAAAAAATAAAGAAACTTAGAATATAGGAGGTAGAGTAAAAAACCTGAGAGTAGTCCCCTTAAGTCCCTTGAAAAATAAAAAAATAATCTCCACTATATCAGAAAAACTTCACGTTTCATCTAAACATCTAACAGTGCTCCAACTTCAGCTTAAGAAATTCTCCTCCCTTCGATGTAGGCGAAGGGTCCTCTGAATCCTGCAGCCTTACCCTCCTTTCTTGCCTGCTCAATTCTGGGCCACAGCGCCTGTCGTGACTTCCAGTCCTCCTGGGTCAGGTCCTCTGCAAACTTCAGACCTTCATCTTTGCAGATCTGTGAGGACTTTGTTTTCTTCCACACCTCATCTCTGACACTTCTCTTGGAGAAGAGGACTACAACTTGTCTGTGTCGACCCTCTGTTGATCTTCCCACTCTGTGAACGATGTCCACAGCATCCTCCATCTTTTCAGCCAGATCAGGTAGAATTCTGCTCAGCAACTCCACGACTTCAGCTCTGATGTTTTCATTAACTTTTTCCTTTTTTCCTTTAATCCGTAGGCACCATCTTCTTTTATATCTTTCTTGACTCACCAAACGATCCTTCATTTCCTCCTTTTCCTTTTGAAGAAGCTCGACTTGTGTCTCCAAGCTTTTAACTTTAGTTTTACACTCTTGAATATCCTCAGAGTTCAGCTGCACCGTTTTGGCTATTGATGTTAGCATGGAGCTGTGTTGTTTTAGCTGGCCGCTAATGCCCTCCAGGCGGTCATCAACACGAGCTCCCAAAGCATCAACACGAGTTCCCAAAGCCTCTAATGCACAAAGGATGGTCTCGATTGACTTCTCTGAGACCTTCTCCTCCTCGTTACCTCTAATTTTCTTTTCCACTTGTGTCTTTTCAGGAGTATCTGTTGGCGTGGTGGCTCCTCTGTCTCGCTTGCTATTAGCATTAGCCGCCTCCATTGGCTCTGCGTAGCTGTGCTCCGAACCATCCGACTGACGACTCGGAGTGGCTTTAAAAAGCTCTTTTTTTGTTGTTTGTTGGTCTTTTCGTTGGCTCATCTTTGTCACTGAAGTCGAGCAGCTGTATTTCTTGTGGAGATTACTTTAAATCTCTTTTATCATCGGGACTCACTTAAGAGCTCTGAGTGACGCGTCCGTTCAGCACGCCATCAGCCCGGAACTCCCATTATGGAAGTTTAACAACTTTTCCACGATATTCAAATTTTTTGGAAAGGGTCTGTATATCTATATATAAATATTAAAATAACTACTTACTTCCTACTTCGTGGTTATTCACTTATCGCAAGGCTTCAGGGTGCGGATCCCCCACGATAAACGAGGGACTATATGGTAATTAAGAAATATCTAATTTGAAAATATTTATTCAAACTCTGTTGTGTCTGACTAATAAAAGGATATTGGGAAAAGTTAAGTTGATATTTCTGTTTAACTATAAATAAATGTGGAAAAAAATATGCTATATTTTGAATTATTGGGGGAACAAATAACTAAAAAGCTTTGCCCCTTATTCAGGTTTTTATTTTGGACCCTTGTGAAAATAATTTGACTTCACTGAGTTAGAAGGTCA
The DNA here is from genome assembly GCA_038048925.1 of Garcialebias charrua. Lineage (NCBI taxonomy): Eukaryota > Metazoa > Chordata > Actinopteri > Cyprinodontiformes > Rivulidae > Garcialebias > Garcialebias charrua. The sequence continues at coordinate 58,056 of JBBPBX010008392.1, read as the reverse complement.
TGGAAAGTCGAGGAAGAGAAATAAAACAGGAGAGATGCCTGACTGTTCAGTTTGTGGCAAAAACTTAACACAAAATAGTTGAAATCCCATCTTAGTTTGGTTTCATGAATCTGCCTCATGAGATGAGAATCACCCCTAGTTTAGTGCACAAATTTGTTCAGCTGTAACTTTGTAAACAAGGCATGAACATTTCTCAAAACGTTGCAGTAAAACTCTTCTACCAAAATTAGTCTCCTTAAATTGTGAAGCTGAACTCACCTCTTGAACAAGCCTCTCCAGCTTGTCAGTGAGTTCACAGAAGTAGCTGGAGGTGATGAGTCCTAGACGGCTCTTTTCCAGACAGTCTCGGGCCAGTTCAATGATCTGGTGGTGGGCAAATCCGAGCACACCATCTGCTAAAGGGAGGAAGCTCTCTGGAGAGTTGCTGTGGATGATTTCCTGGATCTTCTCTTCCATCTGAGCCGTGGCCTGCAGTGAAGGGGAACAGAGTCGATTGTACAGTATTGTTTGTAACGCAAATGATCATTACTGATCAGTATCAGATGTTTCGGTTGTTGCTGACCGTTACCTTAGGAAAGCGCTCCTTGTACACATGATTCATCATGATGATTTCATGGTCGTAACATGATGCGGATCTTCCAGGGCTGAAAAACAGGATGTTAGAGACAGTTCAGCAACAAAGTTAACTAAGTGCCAAAATAATATATATTTTCATGGAACAGTAATTCAGATGTGAACCTGAGACTGCGTGAGCGGGGTCGCATTGTCGTCGTTCTGCAACATTCTTCCCCGGCGATGCTTTCAGTACAGAAGTGCTTGGAGAGAAAGTGAAGTTCATCAGGTGTTGGCTGGAAGGGCAGCTGGTGCAGCTTCTCCTGTGATGAACAGGATGACTGGAAATGAAACAAATATATACTCAATGTGAAAAGGAAAAAAAACGTTTTTGTTTTTATTTTTACACTGAGTAAAAAAATGGTTGAACCACCTCAATCCTAAAATCAGGTTGATGGTAAAACAAAACCATTGAATCTAGTGTAATAATAACCAAACACCACCTAACTCCACTTGTCTACATTACTTACTTTCTGTACAGTGTAGATATAAACCATTATATTATTCTTTTTATTTTATTTATTTTGTGTAGTTTCAGTGTTTTTACTATGACTGAGAGAGCTCTGCACACTAATTCCAAAGTGCCTGGATTGTTGGTCTGTGCACAAATGGCAAATAAAGAATGTTGTACTTTGTGCTTTTTACATTGTACTTAATAGATTTATAAATTACTTTAAGTCCCTAGTTCTGCTTTTTAATGAATATATAATATACCGATTACATGTTGTCTTATTAATCCTAAAAAAAAACATGAAAAATGCATTTCAAATGGCTGGGAAACACATAGTTTTGAGTAATTTTTTTCAAAAATTTCCAGGACATGGTTGGGGGCACACCACAAAGGTACAATTTGGCAAAGACAAACTTTCCTGATCCGTATATAATGGCTATGTGCATGTACAAAATTTTTGCAGCAAAATCATTATGATTTATTGTGATGCAGAATATCAGGGTCCTGGGTGGAGCGAGTCGTCAATGTCTCAGTGGTGTAAAGCCCATACATGTTGGTATGGCTTGGTCATTGAGAATTTGAAGCAAGACTGGTCATACTTGCTTCATGCCAAGACTGTAATAAAATCATGGAAACACAAGGCTGACAGGATACCTTTATAATCTTTTATCAGCATCATGCTCCTTTTTGAGAAGATGTTTGGATTAAGATCATAAAGAGAAAACTTCTGAAGTCTGAATGTGTTGTTTTGTGTGTTGAACCCACGTACAGGCAGACCAACGGGAGAATCCAGGTAAAAATGAATGATTTTAGTTCATTTAAACCAAACCAAACAAAAGACTAAGACTGTAATAAAATCGTGAAAACAACATAGGTCATGTAGATTGAGGAGAGTGCAACTGGGACATTGTCCAGTGTGAAAATGACCTAAGATGTGCTTAGAGTGAGATTCTTACAGATATTGTAGAGCTGGGTGTGTTGGTTCCATATCCAGAGGAGGGAAGAGACGCCAAAGACCATCGGCGACCATCAGCTCTGTCATACAACAACAACAACACAGAGATTTACTTTTTTTTTTTTTTAAAGAAAAAAGGAAATGTCCTTGTGGGTGAGAAGGTATCTATCAACTAATACAATCTTTTATCTGAAACATGCTCCTTTTTGAGAAGCTGTTTTGGATTAATAATAATAATAATGAATTCCATTTATAATGCACTTTTCATTAATAAAAATCTCAAAGTGCTACAAAGTGCAACAAAGCAAAGATCAAAATAAAACAAGTGATAAAATCAAATAAAATCAATAATAATATCGACTAAGATCAAAGATAAAATCATGTGGATGCAGATTAGGCTTGCTTAAAAAATAAATAAAATAAAACAAGTGATAAAATCAAGTAAAATCAATAATGATATCAGCTAAGATCAAAGATAAAATCATGTGGAGGCAGAATAGGCTTGCTTAAAAAATAAATAAAATAAAACAAGTGATAAAATCAAGTAAAATCAATAATGATATCAGCTAAGATCAAAGATAAAATCATGTGGATGCAGATTAGGCTTGCTTAAAAAATAAATAAAATAAAACAAGTGATAAAATCAAGTAAAATCAATAATAATATCGACTAAGATCAAAGATAAAATCATGTGGATGCAGATTAGGCTTGCTTAAAAAATAAATAAAATAAAACAAGTGATAAAATCAAGTAAAATCAATAATGATATCAGCTAAGATCAAAGATAAAATCATGTGGAGGCAGAATAGGCTTGCTTAAAAAGAAAGGTCTTTATGCTGCTTTTAAAGTCAACCAGTGACTGTGGAGCTCTCAGGTCGTCAGGGAGGGAGTTCCACAGTCGGATTAAGAAGATAAAAAGAAAACTTCTGAAGACTGAATGTGTTGTTTTGTGTGTTGAACCCACATACAGGCAGACCAATGGGAGACTCCAGGTAAAAATCAATTATTTTAGTTTATTTAAACCAAACCAAACAAAAAGCTGACGGGGTAGCAAAACTTACTTTTAGGGAGGAGACAATGAGAGGAACAGACACATAGCCAAACAGGCTTGACAGCACAATGCACAGACAGCAAAAAGACACAAGGACGTTGAATAAATACAGACACTAATGAGACAGGAGTAACAAAAACCTCGGGTGATTCAGATTGGAGACAGGTGAGATGGTAGCTGCCCACAACAGATGGCCGTTTGCCCTGAGCCTGGTTCTGCTGGAGGATTCTTCCTGCTAAAAGGGAGTTTTACTTTCCACTGTTGCCATTGTGCTTGCTCAGGATGGGAGACTGCGATGAAGTGAAGAGTCAACATGTCTGATGGCTTCGTTCCTTAGATAGATAACTTTTACTAATTGGCTTTTGTATGTACCGTACTTTTTGGCCTATAAGTCAGTTTTTTGCCTAATTTGCATGTCTTGTGACTTATACGGCGAAGCGACATATTTATGGATTTTCCCCCCATATTTTTAGACCAATTTTTGGCTGAGATATGACCGTTTCCATTCATTCTGATGAAAAAATTGGAGCAGTACCACTTTTGGCTGCTAGGGGCGCAGTACCACTTTCGGCCGCTAGGGTCCATCGACCGTTCCCAGCTCATGTGTCCGACAGCAGACTCATCTGGTCGGACTCACTCTGTCGCAGCAAGGCCTCCTGCTCTCTGGAGGTCTGAACTACCCGTTACCTCAGGAGTTGGCAGAACTCTTCACCAACGACACAGAGGATGAAGAATTCAACAGGTTTGAATAAAAATAAATAAATAAATAGGCGTTTCTGTCATCATTATGGGCGGGTGAGCGTGTAGTAATTTTAAAGCCGCTTTATTTCGTCGGCTTCATTTTGCCATGTTTTAACCGTCAAAGTGCATTTATTAAGAAAAGTTCAGCTGAGACACACTTTTACTATAATGTCACCAAACGTATTTTTAAGGGGTTTATCTTGTTACATTTTAAAGAGATGAAGGATTTCGCAGCGTGCGCGCGCACGTTTGGAAGACCATCAAAGCGAAACAATTTAAATCCAGCTGATTTGACAATTAATTCATTTTTAAAGGAAAAGTTCAGCTCAGAAACACTTTTGCTATAATGTCAGCAAGCAAATATATTTTTTAAGGTGTTTATCTTGTTAAATTTTAAAGACATGAAGGTTTTCGCAGCACGCACGCTTGTTTGGAAGACCGTCAAAGTGAAACAATTTAAACCCAGCTGATTTGACAATTACTGTACATTCATTTTTAAAGGAAAAGTTCAGCTCTGACACACTTTTACTATGATGTCAGCAAACATATATTTTTAAGGTGTTTATCTTGTTAAATTTTAAAGAAATGAAGCGTATCCGCTCGCTGCATGTGCACGCTTCGCAGCACAGACGTAGCAAAACTATTTTTTTTAATTCAGCCGATTTGACCGGTACGTGCATTTATTAAAGGTGCAGTCTGCAGTTTTGTAGTGCAGTCTGTAACTTTTCTAAAAATATATTTTTAACATATTTCTTCACTCTGTCACTATCTCCTAACAGACTGATGTTAGACAAAGTAATCTCTGAAAAAAACTATATTTCCCTTGCTTCTCCAGGTGTTACTAAAAGCATTTCTAAAAAGCCACAGTGACCCGCCGTTAACCAGCCAATAAAAACAGAGTTTTTAACCAGCCAATAAAAACAGAGCTTGAACTTGACAAGAAAAAATCAGAGCTTGAACAGAACTTGACAGGTACAGAGGCTGAACAACTTCGGATGAAAATATCAGCTACCCTCTCCAGTGCCAAACTGCCTCCCTCAAATCTCACACCACAGGAAAGGAGAGCCATAACATCACTCAGCCAAGACCAAAACATCACCATTTTACCAGCGGACAAAGGAAGATGCACAGTAATACTCAACACGTCGGACTACCAGGAGAAAATAACCGCTCTACTGAATGACAGTAACACCTATGAGCACCTGAAGAGGGACCCGACTAACACCTTTAAAAAGAAAGTCATTGATTGTCTACAAAAACTCGAAAAGGAGAAAACAATCAATCGATCATTGTATTATAGACTGTACCCGGGGGAGGCCACTCCTTGTCTGTATGGACTTCCAAAAATACACAAAGAAGGTACACCTCTCAGACCCATCGTGAGCAGCATGAACTCAGTGACATACAATGTTGCTAAACATCTGGCTGGTATTTTAGCTCCTCTGGTTGGAAACACACCTCATCATATTAAAAACTCCATTGATTTCACCAACAAAGTTCAACATTTGAAGCTGACCCCGGGAGAAACTCTTGTATCGTATGATGTGACTTCCCTGTTCACATGCATACCCATTTCTGAAGCAATAGAAACTGTCAAAAAAAGACTTCTACAGGACAAGGATTTGGACAAAAGGACCAACTTAACCCCAGACCACATCTGCACCCTGCTGGATCTCTGCCTCTCCACCACTTATTTCAAGTTCAATGACAGTTTTTACAGACAGAAGCACGGCTGTGCCATGGGATCTCCAGTGTCACCCATTGTTGCAAACCTCTACATGGAGGAAGTGGAACAGAGAGCCCTAAACTCCTATGAGGGGACAACTCCAAGCCATTGGTTCAGATACGTGGATGATACCTGTGTCAAAATCCAAGCCAGGGAGGTGGAAGCGTTCACCAGACACATTAACTCTGTTGATAACAACATCAAGTTCACCAGAGAGGATGCTAACGACAATAAGCTGCCTTTTTTGGACTGTTTGGTGCATATGGAGGGAGATGACAGTCTCAACATTGAAGTTTACAGAAAACCAACCCACACAGACCAATATCTCCTGTTCGACTCTCACCATCCACTGGAGCACAAACTTTCTGTCATCAGAACTTTACAGCATCGGGCAGAACACATCCCCACAAGGACAGAAGGGAAGGAAAAGGAACAGAAACACATCAAAAAATCTCTGCAATCATGTGGATATCCCAACTGGGCGTTTGTCAAGTCAGCAAGGAAATCTGTTAAACACAATAATGAACAGAAAAAGTCTAACAGACGGAAAAACATTGTCATTCCTTATGTTGCTGGAGTCTCAGAGAATTTCAGAAGGATTTTTAACAAACACAACATCCCAGTACACTTCAAACCCAGCCGGACTCTCAGACAGAGGCTGGTGCATCCGAAGGACAGAACCCCCACACACAAACAGAGTGGGGTGGTTTATGCAGTCCAGTGCAGCGAAGTCTGCTCAGACCGTTACATCGGAGAAACGAAACAACCTATCCACAAAAGAATGTCTCAACATAGGAGAGCAACCTCCTCTGGACAAAACTCTGCAGTTCACCTCCACCTCACGGACAAGGGACACTCCTTTGAGGACCAGAATGTTCAAATTTTGGACCGAGAACACAGATGGTTTGAGAGGGGGGTAAAGGAAGCTGTGTATGTTAAGAGAGAAAAACCTTCTCTTAACAGAGGAGGAGGTCTGAGATTTCAACTGTCTAAGACCTATAACTCAGTTTTGGATTTGATTCCGAAACGTTTTACACCGGATGGGAGCAGGGATGCCTTGTCTGTAAATTAGACTAACAAAGTTCTCTGAGTAGCCTCTGTTGTTGTTTGGGAGGTGTTGTTTGTCAATTTACATACAGTTTTGTGTCTTCTAACAGAGACCTCAAGGGAACCTCCTACTGTTTAAGGTGTGATCTTTCAATTTACATGTATGTGTTACAAACCCCCCTTTGTTAAGCTGGGATGTGTCGTTTTGTCAATTTAAATAGAATGGGCATGTTAGTTAATTTGTGGTGTTATTTCAGTTTCCAATTTCATATGTTGGTGCGTGACTTGTAAGCCTGTATAAAACTTCTCGTTCTCACAGCTTCCATTCAGAATTGAAAAAGACTTCTGGACAGAAGTCGAAACGTTTTCTGCAACAAATAAAGTCCAGTTGATCCTGTATTGAACGCCTTTTTTGATTTCATTATGTCCTGGACGACTGAGAATCTTCACCAGCAAAATCAGAGCTTCTCACTTCTCACACTCCTAACCCACGCCCCCGCCTGTCCCAGCCCCCGCGGCCGCGCAGGTTCTCATTGAAATAATTGCAAAACAATGCAAAACTGTTTTGTATGCGACACAAATGTATTAAATTCCCCTTCTTCATCCCTGATCTGGACTTTTCTTTTGTTTTTTTTTGCCAAAAGTCAAGTGATCGCTTCCTACTCCGCTGGCTCCATGTTGAGGAATGAGGAAATGAATGAATTTGTCACAAGCGAATTAAACTCGGGTTCAACGTGGCTGCGCGAGGCTCAGCAGATTTGCAGGTGTTCTGGTGTGCTGGACCAGTGCTCCATGTTTTTATTTTATTTTTTAGTACGTTTTATTAACATATAAACACAGAACTTCGCAGCGGCTGCGAGAGGACATGCAGTGGAGGTGGAGCATTCGGAGGCTGAGCTGAATTTCAGCAGAGCAAGGGGGAGCAGATGGCTCTGAGTGGGGAGGGACCAGAATGCTTTCCCTGTTGAAAATGTTTCTAAGTCCTGCGTTCTACAAAAACTGCAGAGTGCACCTTTAAGGAAAAGTTCAGCTCAGACTCATCTTTGCTATAATTTTCAGCAAACAAACAATTGTTTTTAAGTGTTTATCTTATTAAAGTCCTTCCGTGTTGCCATTTCGCAGCCAATACATTTTTGGCAAAACACCAGCCCACATTTCCGAGTTGTCGGCGGTGACGCGTAACATATGCGACGCGTCAGCGGTGACACATAATAGATGCAACGTATACGGAGGTGCGACACGTTTATGGATTTTTCCACTTTATTGGACATAATTGGACTGATGCGACATGTATGGCGGTGCGACGTGTACGGCGGAAAATACGGTATGTGAATTTTTTTACAGTGTCCTGAAACAATTTTGGTTGTGATTTGGCGCTGTATAAATAAACTGAATTGAATTGAACACAAAGAAGAGAGCACAGGGAAGTGAAGGAGAACAATTAAAGAAAGGACATAACAAAACAGAAACCACACAGAACCTCCCACTCAAGGGATGGCACCTGACATCCCAAGGAAAAATATGTGCAACTTGGGTGGGGGGAGGAAGGAAACAACAGGACAGAGGGCACAAATGGAAACACAAGGACCAAACATAAGAAAAGCAGCAGGTAGGAACCTGGGTACCACAAATACAAAAAGGAAAGAACACCAACCCTGAGTTAAGGTGGACATTCTAGAGACCATCTAGTGTAAGACAGACATTCAGGTGAGTGGCCCGGAGACCATCCAGAACTGGACCAGAGTTCTGGCAGGTGGCCTGGAAACAGTCCCAAATGGGGCAAGAGCTCTGGTGGGTGGCCTGAAGATCATCCAGAATGGGGCAAAAGTTCCAGTGGGTGGCCCGGAAGTTGTCCAGAACGGGGCCAGAGTGGCATCAACCTGGACCCTCTCTGAATCAGGTGGACGAAAAGTGAAGACGCCACAGGAAGAACTGCGGCAGCAGGCAAACTGGTGATGCGAACTGCAGCAGGCGAACCAATAAGAGCTGCAGCAGGCAAACCAGCAATAAGGGCTGCAGCTGGCAAGTAGGGGTTGAACGAGTACATAATTTTAAAACTCGACATTAACATAATAAAGCTTGAGTAGAACTCGAGTAGTTGATGATGTCATAGGATCTTAAGATGCAAAAAATATTAATAAATAAAAACGCAAACAAAATGAATAAACATCATTTAATATTAAAAAAAGAAAATAGACCAATAAAACATTGGGAGTGTACATTATGCTAGACTACCATTTATCATACTGCAGATAAGTCACAGGAAAACCTAAACTATTAGTTATTATTATTAAGCTGCAAAAGTGAAAGAAACGTGCGGCACGTCAAAAACGAAACTAAAAACAGTGGGGCCGTCAACCACCCTGCACCTGCAACAGTGCATGCAACACCGTCCCCTATGGTCACAATATACGGTGGTCACAGAATTTGGTGTAACACCAGTTCGTAACGCGCTCCAAACACGAAGTTGATTCATTTTCTGTTCTGTAACTGCGACGTGATGACGTCACTACGAATACTCGAAGTGAAATAAAAAAACGATAGATGTCCTAGGAATCGATGTGTTGATTACTCGAGTAGTCTGTTAAAGCCCTACTGGCAAGTCAGACCAGGAGGCTGGAACTGGCGAGTCAGATGAAGGGGAAGCAGCTGGCGAGTCCGACAAGGAGACTGCAGCTGAAGATGGGACCAGCAGATCTACAGCAAGCGATAAGACCGGTGAGTCCGCAGCAGGCAACGAGGCCATTGAGTCTGTAGCAGGCAATGAGGCCGGTGAGTCTGCAGCAGGTGATAAGACCGGTGAGTCTGCAGCAGGCAATAAGACTGGTGAATCTGTGTCAAGCAATGCAATTGTGAGTCTGCAGCAGGGGATGTGACCAGTGAGTCTGCAGCAGGCAATTAGGCCAGAGGATCTTCCACAGGCGGTGGGACCAGAGGATGTTCCGCAGGCGGTGGGACCAGAGGATTTGCTGCAAGTGAGGAGACTGCAACAAGAGGTGAGGCTGGTGGGACTGCAGCAGGAGGTGAGGTCAGTGAGACTGTAGCAGGAGGTAAGGCCAGTGGGACTGCAGCAGAAGGTGAGGCCAGCGAGATGGCAACAGGAGGTGAAGAGCAGAAGTCGTCAACAAGTCAACATATCCTCCGTACCTCACCAGAGGTGAGGTACGGAGGATATGTATCGTCCTTCCCAACACCCACAGAAAGGCACAAAGGATGTGGGTTGTCATCCCCAACATCCACAGAGAGGCACAGAGGATGTGGGTCGTTGTCCCCAACACCTATGGAGACACAGCAAAGTGGGTTGTTGGCCCCAACACCCATGGAGACACACAAAAGCCGCTTACGCATTGGCCGGCCCTCCCCGGCTCTCCCAGCTTCTAACCCGGGTTCGGCGTCTTCGCATTTACCTTTTCCGCCCGGGATCCACCCTTGTTCTGGAACCATCTTCACCGTGGTTCTTATCGGGCCGAGCCCGACAGGGCTAGTTTCAGCTCTCATTTGATTCGTTGTTTGCAGCAGGGGCGGGACTCATTCAAACAACCTCAGCGCGAGGGTTGAATTTCATTCAAATTTAACTACAGAAACGAGAAACCCCTAAAACAATTGTTAGCTGAATTAGTGTTTCTGCGTTTAATTTTTGTTAATAACTGATCACAAATCAGCTTATGTTACAACGTAAATAACACGAAGCGCACACCCATTTCCGCCTTTCAGCGCGACCTGAATGTCATTAAACAGCATTAAACAATAACTAATATTGTCTAACTGTTGCGCGCAGCCAGGGTTTTAAAATATAACGAATAATCTCTAACTTTTACGTGCAGCTAAAATGTCAGGAGGAGTGATTGCTATATGGGCAAGTTAGACACCTGAAAAATCAGTCTGTTCGGATAGCACAACGAGTAAATGCGTTAACGTTTTGACCGGGAGAAGTGGGTTCGCTTCCAGCCTGGGACAAAGTTATTTTACTTTTTTTTTCTCTTTATTCACATTTTCTTTTAAATAAAAAGGAGTTTGTTTGCAAACTCCTTTTTATTTAAAAGAAAATGTGAATAAAAAGAAAAAAAAAGTAAAATAACTTTGTCCCAGGCTGGAAGCGAACCCACTTCTCCCGGTCAAAACGTTAACGCATTTACTCGTTGTGCTATCCGAACAGACTGATTTTTCAGGTGTCTAACTTGCCCATATAGCAATCACTCCTCCTGACATTTTAGCTGCACGTAAAAGTTAGAGATTATTCGTTATATTTTAAAACCCTGGCTGCGCGCAACAGTTAGACAATATTAGTTATTGTTTAATGCTGTTTAATGACATTCAGGTCGCGCTGAAAGGCGGAAATGGGTGTGCGCTTCGTGTTATTTACGTTGTAACATAAGCTGATTTGTGATCAGTTATTAACAAAAATTAAACGCAGAAACACTAATATATATATATCCAGCTAACAATTTTTTTTTTGCCGAGTCTCCTCTCTTAAAACACGAACACTCCACCCACGTGAAGAGAGCACCCCACCCACTTCCAGAGAACTGCCCACCCACTTCAAGGCGGCTTTGCGGCAAATGCGTAATGAACGCGGGTGGCCCAGAGACACCCAGGGGAGCTCCGGGCCATTGAGGGCTGGCCAATGCGAAAACGGCTAAAGGTGTCTGATCATCCCTGATGTCCACGAAGACACAGGAAGGTGGTTGATCATTCCTAATGTCCACAGAGACACAGGAAGGTGGGTCATCATCCCCAATGCCCCCGAAGACATAAGAAGGTGGGCTGTTGTCCCCGACATCCACGGAGAGAAAGAAAGGTGGGTCGCCATTGCCCACGGAGAGACAGGAAGGTCGGCTGTTGTCTCTGACCCTCACGGAGACACCAGAAGTTGAAGCGTCATGGCCAAACCTTGCAGAGATACAGTAAGGCAAGTTTGGCTACTTCAACAGGCGATAAGATCAGTGAGTCTGCAGTAGGCGATGCAACCTGCTCTTGCTCTTTGAAATGCTGCAGTCTTCTGCAAGTGATGTGATTGGTGAATCTGTGGCAGGCAATGTGACCATAAGTCTGAAGCAAGTGATGAAACTGGAGGCTCTTCCGCAGCTGGTGGGACCGGAGGATCTGTCGTAGGTGATGAGACTGCAGTAGGAGGTGAGGCAAGTGGGATTGCAGCAGGAAGTGAAGGTAGCAGGACTGTAACAGGAGGTTCAGAGCAGACGTTGTCATCTCCGACACCCACGGAAGGCACGAAGGATATGGATTTTCATCCCCGACACCCACAGAGAGACACGGAGGAAAAGGGTTTTTGTCCCAGACACCAATGGAGAGGCACAGAGGATGTGGGTCATCGTTCCCAACACCCATGGAGACACAGGAAAGTGGGTTATGGTCCCTGACGCTCACAGACACAGAGGAAAGTAGGGTGTAATCCCCAACCTCCACAGAGATACCAGAAGGTTAAGCTTCATGGCCAAACCTCACAGAGACACAGGAAGACATGTTTGGATACTTCATCTGAGCAGGATTTGGCGGCTTCATCAGCGAATAAGAGCTTGACTGTTTCATCGGTGAGCGCGGTCTCTGCTGCGTCATCGGTGAGTGAAGGCTCGGCTGCTTCATTGGCAAGCGAGAACTCGGCTGCTCCCCCGGCTGGTGCAGGTTTGCATGCTCCTTCAGATGGTGAGGGCTCACCCATTCCTTTGGCTGGCAAGGGCTTGGCCGCTCCCCCAGCTAGCAAGGGCTCGACTGCTCCCCCAGATGCGGAAATCTCCACTGCTTCCATAGCTACAAAAATCTCTGCTGCTACTCCAGCTGGGAAAATTACCACTGCTCCCCCGGCTGCGAAGATCACCACTGTTTCCCTGGCTGTGTTTGGGAAGACTTGGATTAAGGGCGGGACTGGAGTTGAGCGGATCCAGTCCAGGTCTGTTGTTGGCCTCTCTTGTAGCGAAGATGAGAGGGGAGATGAGTAAGATTGGTAGGTTGCCCTCCTCCCACTTGGGAAACTCAGGAGTTGAGTGGGGTGGTGAAGGGTAACAAGGTGGTGGAGTGGAACGAACAGGTTTAAAAGCCAGGTGAGCTCCCCAGAATTAAGAGCTCATCCTCTCCTCCTTTTCCACCAAGAGAGGGGAAGGGAGATTCTCAACTTCCTGGTTGTGACGTCTTCGTCTCCGTGCAGGTTTGATCTGGAACCTGCTGCATCTGATGACGGATTGTGCCACTTCCTTGTCTTGCTCATGCTGAGCCATCTTATCTGCTTTGTGGGCCAGAAACTCAAAAGGTGTAATTCGCCTGCTGGGTTCAATATGGTCGGTGAATTCTGACATGACTTGTAGTTTTGTGTGTTGAACCCACGTGCAGGCAGACAACGAGAGCCTCCAGGTAAAAATTTATTATTTTAGTTTATTTAAACCAAACAAAACAAAAAGCTGACGGGGCAGCAAAACGTACTTTTACCGAGGAGATGACGAGTGGAACAGACACTAGCCGTGTTTCCATCAAGGTTTCTAGGTGCGCATTTTGAAGTATCGCAGCAGAAAAGCTTAATGGAAATGGCAAAATGCGCAGTTACTTCCTGAAATTCGCCAAAAAGTTTATACGCTCGCTTGAGGTGGTTTTTGGGATCTTCGAAACCGAGCAGATGCGCAAAACGACAGATGGAAACACATTTGCCGACTCGTGCTGCCGAAGCGAACATTCACGTCACGTGACTGATCAGCTGTTTCCGCTCCGGACAACATGTAACATCGCTAAAACTAGTTGGCATGACAGAATAAATACAACTTGCCCGATAGCAACACGTACCTGAAATATTCTCTCCATTTTGACGAGATGTGTGGCCGGGTTCTGTTTTCAACCGCTACTTCCTGTTTACTGTAGACATGCGCAGTGCTGACGTCTGACGTAATGACGCTGACGTCTGACGTAATGACGCTGTGCGTGGCTTGGTAGATGCGCTACAAGTCAGTAGATGGAAACACTTCTGCTTCGCATTAATTTGTATTTACATATTTGCGAGATTTCAAAAATTAGCTCAAAAATCGAAATGAAAATGGATGGAAACACAGCTACAGAGTGCGACAGGCTTGACAGCACAATCCACAGACAACGAAAAGACACAAGGATGCCAAATAAATACAGACACCAACGAGACAGGAATGACAAACACCTAGGGTGATTAAGATTGGAGACAAGTGAGACAGGTGCTGAATACAAGGAAGATAACACAGGAGAGTGCAGGAGAACAATTAAAGTAACTAACTGACTAACTGTAGACAAACCTGTATAAATTAGGGTTGAATTGAATAAAGAAACGACAGAGCAAAACAGAAATCCCACAGAATGACCGCACTGTTGTAGATGAACAGCATATTCTTTAGTATATTTCCTAATAAAACCTACCAGTTACTCCACACACAAAATTAGAACTTGAACTAGACACTTTAATGAAGAAAATTTCAGTAGTAGCTCACTGAGTAAAACCAACTCAAAAATGAGGATGGTAAAATAAACATCACAGGATACAGTATTTCATATAATTGTGAAGTTGGTGACTAAACGAGTAAAGACCAAACTTGAAGTCACCTCTTTGTTTTGTGACAGTGACTGTGGATTACATTGAAAATTGTGTTGAATGGATCAAAATAAATGTGTGCCGTTTTATAATAAATAAGTAAGTAAGTAAGTAAGTAAGTAAGTAAGTAAGTAAGTAAGTAAGTAAGTAAGTAAGTAAGTAAGTAAGTAAGTAAGTAAGTAAGTAAGTAAGTAAGTAAGTAAGTAAGTAAGTAAGTAAGTAAGTAAGTAAGTAAGTAAAGTAAGTAAGTAAGTAAGTAAGTAAGTAAGTAAGTAAGTAAGTAAGTACTGTAAGTAAGTAAGTAAGTAAGTAAGTAAGTATATACACTGACAGATAAAATTGCGTTTATGAAATTAACAACTCTGTTTTTGAATTTGAATTTGTATTTCATCTCAGGCTAGGTTACCTCCGTGCAAAGGAGAAATGAGAAGAGGCACTGGGAGAGAAGTTTCTAGGGCTGTCTTGTGGACTTGTTCCTGCATGAAAAAACAGGAAAAAAAGGATGACAAATATTGAAACAAAATCAACTTGCAATCAAAACAAGTAAAATGCTATTCCAGTTTCAAATGGAAGCAACAACAGTTGAATGTTGCACAGATGAATCACAAAAGCATCACATACTTATTGTTTTAAAGTCCTAAAATCTTTTTAAAACAAAAACGGTGAATTTTTTTTTTAAATTATTGTTTCCGGGGCTGCAGATAATTTTATTGTTAACATTTTATTGTTGGATGTAACTGGGACCCTGTGTACATAATCTTGTTTTATCACATGTACCACATGTGGTGCGAATGACAATAAAGAATCTCTGACTCTGACTCTGATAATTTCTGCTTGATAGAGGCGTGAATGAAAAGCTGATTCACAAATAAGTTTATACAAAGCAAATACTTCTATTTGAATTAATGAGTAAAGTATTTAATGTTTTAACCGAAAGGCAAAATTGCCTGTTTAAGGTAAAAAAAAAAAATATATATATATACTGTATATATATGCATTCTTTAATCAAGTTTTAATTCCAGGCATTAATGTGTTTGCAGCACATTTTGCCATTTGCTGCGCGTTTGCAAGAGTAGGTCGCCGTAAAAATGTTTTCAATGTTCTCAAAATTACTTAATGTTTAAAAAGCTGTACAGTATTCTATTGTATTTTCACTATTTCTAAAAGATAAAGGGAAGAGCATACACATTTCACACAGGAGGGCCCCAGACTGGAAGGTGATCTAGCAACTTTCATGCTGTGAAAATTTGCTCTAATATGGTGCTGCCCCATCGCGGAATTGCTACCTTAACTTTAGGGATTTGAGTACCCCTGTAATCCTGGGAACTATGTTGCCTGGGACATTAGCCCCTGATAAGTCTCCCATGGCAAACATGCCTTGGGGGAGGGGTCAGACTAAGAGAAATTCAAAACCATCCATCCATCCATTTTCGTCCGCTTATCCGGGGTCGGGTCGCGGGGGTAGCAGCCTAAGTAGGGAGGCCCAGACTTCCCTCTCCCCAGCCACTTGGAGCAGCTCCTCTGGGGGAATCCCAAGGCGTTCCCAGGCCAGCCGAGAAACATAGTCCCTCCAGCGTGTCCTGGGTCTTCCTCTGGGTCTCCTCCCGGTGGGACATGCCCGGAACACCTCACCAGGGAGGCGTCCAGGAGGCATCCTAACCAGATGCCCGAGCCACCTCAACTGGCTCCTCTCGATGTGGAGAAGCAGCGGCTCTACTCCGAGTCCCTCCCGGATGACTGAGCTTCTCACCCCATCTCTAAAGGCCGAGTTAGACTCGCGCTTTGGTCCGCAGGCTGGAGCACGCGCGTTGCGCGTACACTGTGCCGTGCGGCGAAATGCGTTTACAGTGTTGCCGCTGTGTTTATGGTAGACGCACCGCGGCGCATGGCAAAGTGCTGTTCTTTTACGGACCAGCAGGAGGCAGTACCCTCTAAAACCTGTGCATATGTTGCAAGAAAGGTGTAGAAGAAGAAATCTACCGTAGAAGAAGAACTGTTTGAAATCACACAACAAAAACAAATAGCTTTCCGCTCGCGTGCTGAACTGTTGTCTTTATTTGCGGCTTTAATGCATGGAGTCAGCGGAGGAGAAAGCGATCACGTGACTTTTGGCGAAAAAACAAAAGAAAAGTCCGACTCCAGATCAGGAACGAAGGAGAATTTAATACATTTTGTGTCACAAAACATTCCTCCATGCGTCGCGACTCCGTCTCCACGACCACAGCGGCGCAAACAGCTGCAGGCTCCGGCGTGAAGAGGGTGAAGGCTGTCGGTGGGGACCTGTCAATCAAATCGTAGCGCCCACCGCGCGCGCATAGGCTTGCGGAGTTTCAAAAATTCAGAGGTGCACGACACGCGCTAATCCCACGCGCGGGGCCAACGCGCAGGGGCGGGGACTGTGAAATTGCGTCACTTTTGGAGCGCGCACCCTCGCGCGCTGCGCGACGCGTCGAGTATGAATCTAGCTCAAGGGAGAGTCCAGACACCCTGCGGAGGAAACTCATTTCAGCCGCTTGAATCCGAGATCTCGTTCTTTCGGTCACAACCCAAAGCTCATGACCATAGATGAGGGTGGGAACGTAGATCGATCGATAAATTGAGAGCTTTGCCTTTTGACTCAGCTCTCTCTTCACCACGACAGAGCCGGCTTCACTGCGGATGCTGCACCTATCTGCCTATCGATGTCACGCTCCAGTTTTCCCTCATTCGTGAACAAGACCCCGAGATACTTAAACTCCACTTGGGGATTGGACCTCCTCCCCGACAAGGAGAGCCATGCCTCTGACCTCGTGCTCAACATGATGGGGACAGTAGCTATTTCCCAGGCATGCTACCCTTTTCCAGCTCAATTTGCATATCTTGTGACTTATACGGAAAAGCGACGTATTTATGGATTTCCCCCCCATATTTTTAGATCAATTTTTGGCTGAGATATGACCATTTCCATTCATTCAGACGGAAAAAATGGAGCAGTACCACTTTCGGCTGCTAGGGGCGCAGTACCACTTTTGGCCGCTAGGGGAGCTAAAGGGCCCTCTAGGTGTACTACCAGTGTACCTGAATGTGTACGGATATTTTAGAGCAAAAAAAGTCCTGCTGGATGTACAACGTGTGCACATAATGCTGTAATTTAAATATAAAATTAAAGTGTTTAACTCCATTCCTGCCATCATCCTGGGAGGCTTGACCAAGCGTCAAAGCAGCTCTGCACCACCTTTGGGAGGAGTGATGGTGGACGGAGAGCAATAGCTTCAAGGCTACAGGACGGATGTGCCACGCGACGTTCCAGCAGGTCCTCGGATGGATTGATAAAGCGTGGACCTCAGTCAGTAAAGAATCCATCCGTCAGGGTTCAGGATGTTTGCTGGAGGTGGAGGAGGAAGAGGAGGCAGTGCTCTGAGCTGCATCAACTACCGGTACCTTCTCAGGAGTTGGCAGAACTCTTCACCAGCAACACAGAGGATGAAGAATTCAACGGGTTTGAATAAAATATATATATATATAAATACCGGTAGGTGTTTCTGTCATCATTATGTGAGCGTGTAGTAATTTTAAAGCCGCTTTATTTCGTCTGATTCATTTTGCCATGTTTTAACCATCAAAAAACATTTATTAAGAAAAGTTCAGCTGAGACACACTTTTACTATAATATCAGCAAACAAATATATATTTTTAGGTGTTTATCTTGTTAAATTTTAAAGAGATGAAGGTTTTCGCTCGCTGCGCGTGCACCTTTGAGACAGCGAAACTCTTTTTTAAATCCAGCTGATTTGAACATTACCATACGTGCATTTATTAAGGAAAAGTTCAGCTCAGAAACACTTTTACTATAATATCAGCAAACAAATATATATTTTTAAGTGTTTATCTTGTTAAATTTTAAAGAGATGCAGGTTTTCGCTCGCTGCGCGTGCACGTTTTAGACAGCAAAATCTTTTTAAATCCAGCTGATTTGAACATTACCATACGTGCATTTATTAAGGAAAAGTTCAGCTCAGACACATCTTTGCTATAATTTTCAGCAAACAAATATATTTTTAAAGGTGTTTATCTTGTTAAAGTCCTTCCGTGCACGCTCCTGTGGCCATTTGGCAGCCAATCCATTTTTGGCAAAACACCGGTCCACATTTCCAGGTTGTCAGTGGTGACGCGTAACATACGCGACACGTCAGCGGTGACGCATAATAGATGCAATGTATACGGCGGTACGACATGTTTATGTATTTTTCCACTTTATTTGACATAATTGGACTGATGCGACGTGTATGGTGGAAAATACGGTACATGTGGCTGAAATGGACTTCCTTTGCAGGGTGACTGGTCTCAGCCTTAGAAACAGGATGAGGAGCTCTGTCATCTGGAGTGAACTTGGAGTAGAGCTGCTGCTCCTCCTCATTAAAAGGAGTCAATTCAGGTGGTTCGGGCATCTGATTAGAATGCCTCTTGGACAACTCCGTTTAGAGGTTTTCCGGGCATGTCTCACTGGTAGGAGGGCCCCAGGGAAGACCCAGAATTAGCTGGAGGGCTTTTGTGTCTTTTAGGAACACCTTGGGGTCCCCCAGAATGAGCTGGAAAGTGTTGCTGGAAAGAGAGATGTCAGAGTTTCTCTCCTGGATCTGTTGCCTCCATGACCCGACTACAGATAAGCGGTAGAAGGAGATGGTGTCAGCCTTAAAGTTTGACAAAGATAGCACTTGTGTCTCCATGCCACTCTGACATGATCTTGTATAATTTATTAGTATTAGGATTTAGTCGTGAATGACTCTCAGCTACCACCAGACTAAATATTAGCACAAAAAATTGCTGACATTACAGATAAAGGCAAACTAATGCCGATGCAAGCAAAAACACGATTCTCTGTCTCTTTAGCAGCGAGAAATAATCAGGGCGTAGAGATGAGCTTACATTTAGATGCTGAGTTTGTTGTTGCAAAGCGTACAATGACCATTGACCATTTTTCTATATTCTTGTTATTTTTATTATTTAATTTTTGCATTCAGTACATCATAAAGCAACACATTGTGCATTAACGGCTTTGAACACCCACTGGGTACGTTTCTAACACCACAGAGGTCTGGTGCAAGCACATTAGACAACATGGACTCACCTGCCAGAGATGAGAGGGGAGAGTGAGGTCGAGGTAAACCTGACGACTGGCCACTTCCAATCAGGCTTTTTCTGTTGCTTGTTCTACAGCTAAAAAACACAGAGGCACATATTAGAAAGGAAATGAGACAATGTAAAATAAACAAAAAATATGATAGGATGGCATTTCAAAACCCCAGTCATGCATTTTTATGCTACTAAGCAGTGTAGTCCACAGAGCTTCTCCGTAATACGACACAGAAGTTCAGCTCGTCAGACACTGAAGAAGAAAACACTTTAAATGGAACATGTAAAACTGAATTCAACCAAAAGTAAATGGACTAGACAACAAGGGCAGAGCAGGAATCATATGCTTTTATTCAGTTAAGCAGTTTAAAAACAGCACGTTACCTTCTGGATTAGCTATGAATTTAGTGAAAGAATAGAACGTTTTAAAAAAGTTTTTTCTACCCATCATATTAGAAGTCTGTAGTACAAAACAATGATGGGGTGCTGGGGATTAGATTGGTACGGTGGCCGAGGGGTGCAAACGCGCAGCAAAAACAGAACAGCACGCTGCAAAAAGAAAACAGCGTTCCAAAAGTTGAAACACGCATCAAAATGAAAACAACAGCGTTCCAAAAGTTGAAACACGCATCAAAATGAAAACAACAGCGCTCCAACAGATGAGGCGCACTGCAAAAGATAAGTCGCGCTCCCAAAAGGGGACGACCTGCAAATACAGAACGAGCTGCAAATAGAAAAGCCACAACGGAAGTGCTCCAGACCACTAGGGGCAGTCGAACAAAGAACAAATCATAAAGCATATTATACTTTTCGGAATGGCACTAGTTATTTGTGTATTTTAACTCCCACAGTCCAAAAAAAACATGCATGTTAGGCTGATTGGTAACTCTAAAATTGACCCTGGATGTGAGTGAAACAGGTCCCTCTTGTAAATGAGTCCCCGTGGCTCAATGAGGCTAGCCTGTGTAAATAAAGGTTGAATGAATGAATGAAAAAAACAAATATTTTACACTATATCGGAACTGTCACGTTGTATCTGTTTTAAGGGTGTGCGGAGGAGGATTGATGCGTGGATTCCAAGTTGGGTCAATGGATAAAGAGATTACCTTGAATGTGGGAGACCCTGGTTCAAATCCCAGTCTTGGAAATTTTGTGGTAATAATTTCTTTTTTTTTTTAAGCCTTTTGTTTTGGATAGATCGGGTGAAATAGATAAATACATGTTTATTCTTTGTTGTTGCTTGGTTCGAGCTAGCCTGGCCCTCGCCTTCCTGCACAGCTCCGCTCAATTCTCACTTCCCTTCCTAGTCCAAAGCGAAGTGAA
>JBBPBX010008391.1:46063-62668 GCA_038048925.1 Garcialebias charrua | reverse complement strand
CTTCTTGTGTGGTTCGTGTTGAAGGTGAAGGTGTTTAAAAATCCTCCATCAACACTTGTCCCTCAAAAACACATTTTACAAAGTAGCTACATTTTGTGCAGGTATAAATAATACATTTGTATATATGTTTGTGTACATTTATTTTTTATTGAAGCTGACTAACTTTATTTTTTAATTATTCAATATTTTACTAACAGAATAGTCAAGTAGCAACCTGTTTTTTGTGCGATTTGATATGTCAGTCAAATTTTGGAATAAAGAGGTGATAATTAAAACTTTCCTTTTTTTTTTTGCCGATTCATCGATGAATCGAAAAAATAATCGGCCGATTAATCGATTATTGAAATAATCGTTAGTTGCAGCCCTACTTCACAGTCGCTACTAAATGTTCTATTGGAGGAACCATATTCACTTATGCATGCTCACAACCACACACAAATGGATGCATGGATGTATATATATGCAGATATGTAGATGGGTATATGAATGAATATAAATGTATATGTATGTATACTGTATATATATTTGTAGGTATGGGTATGTTTATTTATAGAAATCTACTGCAAGGTCATGAATATTATTAGTCTTTATGCATGTATGTTTCGTTGCTGTGTTCTGTCATGTGCTTTGCAGGATTGTGGACGGAGGTTGGGTGTGTTTGCCTTGTGCTCTTTTTGTGGATAATTGTTGTTTTGTTGTCTTACTTTCTCTTTTCGTTCTTTCTCTCTAAAAAAATACATATCGGAGTGAGAGGATGGCTATAAGGTGAGAAGGGAGGCCATCTATAAATGGGAAAAAAAAAAGATGATCCGTTTTGGTGGCCTTAGAATCGCTTCTCTGTTTTTTGCAGATGATATGGTCCTATTGGCTTCATCAGATCGTGATCTACAGCTTTCGCTGGAGTGGTTTGCAGCTGAGTGTGATGCGGCCGGGATGAGGATCAGTTCCTCCAAATCCGAGGCCATGGTCTTGAGCCGGAAAAGGGTAGCATGCCCTCTCCGGGTCGGGGAGGAGGTCCTGCCCCAAGTGGAGGAGTTTAAGTATCTCGGGGTCTTGTTCACGAATGAGGGAAAACTGGAGCGTGAGATCGATAGGCGGATAGGTGCAGCATCCGCAGTGAAGCGGGCGCTGTACCGGTCTGTCGTGGTGAAGAGAGAGCTGAGTCGAAAGGCAAAGCTCTCAATTTACCGATCGATCTACATTCCCACCCTCATCTATGGTCATGAGCTTTGGGTTGTGACCGAAAGAACGAGATCTCGGATACAAGCGGCTGAAATGAGTTTTCTCCGCAGGGTGTCTGGACTCTCCCTTAGAGATAGGGTGAGAAGCTCAGTCATCCGGGAGGGACTCGGAGTAGAGCCGCTGCTTCTCCACATCGAGAGGAGCCAGTTGAGGTGGCTCGGGCATCTGGTTAGGATGCCTCCTGGACGCCTCCCTGGTGAGGTGTTCCGGGCATGTCCCACCGGGAGGAGACCCAGAGGAAGACCCAGGACACGCTGGAGGGACTATGTTTCTCGGCTGGCCTGGGAACGCCTTGGGATTCCCCCAGAGGAGCTGCTCCAAGTGGCTGGGGAGAGGGAAGTCTGGGCCTCCCTACTTAGGCTGCTATCCCCGCGACCCGACCCCGAATAAGCGGACGAAAATGGATGGATGGATGGATGAAATCTGTCCTGTTGTTCATGAGTTATTTATCTAAATAGTCAAAGTCAAAGTCAACTTTATTGTCAGAACTGCAATATGTACAGGACATACACAGGATTGAAATTGCGTTTCTCTCAGTCCCTCGGTGCAACAGTAACCATTTAAACACTAAAACACTGAAACATTTAATAAACATAAGCATAAAATAGTAAAAGTGTAACACTGTCCTGAGTTTTTGCATAGTAGTATAAAAGTATGAAAATTTACACCAACACTAAAACACTAAACATTTAATGAACATAAGCATAAAATGAAATAATAAAAGTGTAATACTGTCCTGAGTTTTTGCATAGTAGTATAAAAAGTATAAAAAGTATATCTATAAAATAAACTGAAGGTTCTAGCATTGACATTTGCAAAGAGTGGCAAAGCAGCATATGAGTTAATGTACACAGTATATGTATGAGGTAGTTGATGTTGGTATAGAGGCAAAGTGGCATATGCAGTAAGGCACATAAGGCACATTGGACCTCCTTAAATAAGGCTAGTCAGAGAATACTGTACAGTGTTTCCCCTAGTTAACTTGCCATGGCGGGGTGCTCATCTCATCCATAATTTTTATTGATGGGGAGGGACTGAGACATGTCTGAGTGAAGCTTGTACCAACAATTTTTGGGCAGGGGCGGGGGGCGTTCAGCATGAGGGAAGAGGCATCTTTAGCTTTTTAGCTAGATAGCCTGTATTTCGTGCTGCTAGCTTAGTGCTATGCCAGTGCCGGGTGGGGGGTGTTGGGCAAGTTCAGTTTGGTAGGCGGGGTGCTCAGTTCTGTTGACGGGGTGGGGCACCCCGCCTTTATAATGGTAGGGGAAACACTGCTGTATATGTATCAGCAGTAGAAGTGTAGATATAAAAGTAGTGTAAATGTAAACAGTAGTAATAAATGTAAACAGTAGTAATAAATGTAAACAGTATTAATAAATGTAAACAGTGAATGTAAACAGTAGTATGACTATAGGCAGTAATGTAATACAAACATTAGTGCAAATATGAGAAGTAGTGCAAACTGAATGAGCACATGACCGAGAGTTTAGTGAATAACCCGTTTGATGACACAGAGTCCAGTGTTAAAATCTTTGTGTTGTGTGGTAATGTGTGAGAAAGTTTTTTGTGTTAAGGCAGTTCAAATGGGAGGGGAGGCAGAGCAGGCAGAGTGTTTAGCATCCTGACTGCCTGATGAACAGAGCTGTCTCTCAGTCTGCTGGTTCGAGCCTGGAGACTCCTCAGTCTCCTCCCTGATGGCAGCAGTCTGAAGCAGCTGTGTAGTGGGTGTGTGGGATCACCTGCCATGCAGAGGGCTTTCCGAGTGAGGCGGTTGCTGTGTAAGTCCTGCAGTGAGGGGAAGGAGGTGCCGACGATCTTCTCAGCTGCTCTCACGATGCGCTGGAGGCTCTTGCGGCAGGATGCAGTACATGCACCAAACCACACCGTGATGCAGCTGGTCAGTACACTTTCTATGGCTCCCCTGTAGAAGGTGCACATGATGGGGGTTGAAGCTCCAGCCCTTTTCAGCTTGCGGAGAAAGTAGAGACGCTGGTGAGCCTTCTTGGCCAGTGATGCAGTGTTCCTGCTCCAGGACAGGTCCTCTGAGACGTGCACTCCCAGGAACTTGGTGCTGTCTACTCTCTCCACTGCGGTGCTGTTGATGGTCAGAGGGGCATGTTGGGCATCCCTCTTCCTGAAGTCCACAACAATCTCCTTTGTCTTCTCCACGTTGAGAGTGAGATTGTTGTGTCCGCACCACAAGGCCAGGCGGCTCACCTCGTTCCTGTAGTCCGTCTCATCGTTGTTGCTGATGAGACCCACCACTGTTGTGTCGTCCGCAAACTTGATGAAGTGGTTGGAGCTGTATGATGGTGTGCAGTCGTGTGTTAGCAGGGTGAATAGAAGGGGGCTCAGCACACATCCTTGTGGGGCCCCTGTGTTCAATGTGATGGTGCTAGATGTGTTACTCCCGACCCGTACTGTCTGTGGTCTCCCGGTCAGGAAGTCTAGCAGCCAGTTACACATTGAGGTGTTCAGCCCCAGACTGTCCAGTTTAAGGATGAGCTGTTGGGGGATGATGGTGTTGAATGCCGAGCTGAAGTCGATGAACAGCATTCTAACATAAGAGTCCTTCGTGTCCAGATGTGTGAGAGCTGTGTGGAGGGCAGAGGAGATGGCATCGTCGGTTGAGCGATTAGGTCGGTATGCAAATTGGAAGGGATCCAGGGAGGCAGGGAGGACAGATGTGATGCTTTTCATGACTAGCCGTTCAAAGCACTTCATCAGGATGGGGGTGAGTGCTACTGGGCGATAGTCATTGAGGCATGCGGGCGTTGCCTTCTTTGGGACAGGGATGATGGTGGTGGCTTTGAAACAGGTGGGGACGATGGCCTGGCTCAGTGAGATGTTAAAGATGTCCGTGAAGACCGCTGCGAGTTCCCCTGCACAGTCCTTCAGCACACGACCAGGTATGTTGTCAGGACCAGAGGCCTTCCGGGCGTTAATCTTGATGAATGATCGCCTTACGCTGTCTGAGGACAGCGCCAGCACCTGGCCATCAGGAGAGGGGGGGAGTTTATGTGCAGGTGTGCTGTTACTTGCCTCAAACCGAGCAAAGAACTCATTCAGTTCATTCAGCGTAGAGGTTGAGCTGTCACAGGTCTGGGGGGATGGTTTGTAGTTTGTGATGGTCTGTATTCCCTGCCACAGACTGCGTGTATCCTTGCTGTCCTTGAAACGGTGAGCTATTTTCCTGGAATACTGCTTCTTGGCCTTTCTGATGCCCCGGGCCAAGTTGTTTCTGGCTGCCCATTCTGTTATTTCCTTGACAGTGGCATTCCTGTTTGAGGTGCAGTGACGTTTAAGGTCTCGGAGATCACGAGCATCCAGTAGAGTTTTACGACCTTGACCCTTACGCACAGCGATTGTTCCAGATTCTCTGAATCTTTTGATGATGTTATGCATGGTTGATGATGATAACTTAAAAGTCTTTGCTATTTTACGCTGGGTAACACCATTCTGGTATTGCTGCACTATCTTTCTGCGCAACAATGGTGGAAATGGAGATCCTCTTACCATCTTGGCTTCTGAGAGACACTGACACTCTGAGAAGGTATTTTTATACCCAATCATGTTGTCAATTGACCTAATTAGTGTTAATTGGTCTTCCAGCACAGCCCGAAGAGGAGACGTGGGTCCCCCTTCCCATAGGCTCACCACCTGTGGGAGGGGCCAAATGGGTCGGGTGCATTGTGGAATGGGTGGTGGCCGAGGGCGGGGACCCTGGCGGTCTGATCCTCGGCTACAGAAGCTGGCCATTGGGACATGGAATGTCACCTCTCTGGTGGGGAAGGAGCCTGAGCTAGTGTGTGAGGTTGAGAGGTTCCGGCTAGAAATAGTCGGACTCACCTCAACGCATGGCTCTGGCTCTGGAACCAGTTTCCTTGAGAGGGGTTGGACACTCTTCCACTCTGGAGTTGCCCCTGGTGAGAGGCGCCGAGCAGGAGTGGGCATACTTGTTGCCCCCCATCTCGGTGCCTGTACGTTGGGGTTCACCCCGGTGAACGAGAGGGTAGCCTCCCTTCGCCTACGTGTGGGGGGACGGGCTCTGACTGTTGTTTGTGCCTATGCGCCGAACGGCAGCGCAGATTACCCACCCTTTTTGGAGTCCTTGGAGGGGGTATTGGAGGGTGCGCCTCCTGGGGACTCCCTTGTTCTGCTGGGGGACTTCAACGCTCACGTGGGCAATGACAGTGAGACCTGGAGGGGTGTGGTTGGGAGGAACGGCCCCCCTGATCTGAACCCGAGTGGTGTTCTGTTGTTGGACTTCTGTGCTCGTCATGGATTGTCCATAACGAACACCATGTTCAGGCATAAGGGTGTCCATATGTGCTCTTGGCACCAGGACACCCTAGGTCGTAGTTCAATGATCGACTTTGTTGTCGTCTCATCTGATCTGCGGCCGCATGTCCTGGACACTCGGGTGAAGAGAGGGGCGGAGCTGTCAACTGACCACTACCTGGTGGTGAGTTGGCTCCGATGGTGGGGGAGGATGCCGGTCAGACCTGGCAGACCCAAACGTATTGTGAGGGTCTGCTGGGAACGTCTGGCAGAGTCTCCCGTAAGACGGAGCTTTAACTCCCACCTCCGGGAGAGCTTTGAACACGTTCCGAGGGAGGCGGGGGACATTGAGCCCGAGTGGGCCATGTTTCGCGCCTCTATTGTCGAGGCAGCTTATCGGAGTTGTGGCCGCAAGGTTGTTGGTGCCTGTCGTGGTGGCAACCCTCGAACCCGGTGGTGGACACCGGCGGTGAGGGATGCTGTCAAGCTGAAGAAGGAGTCCTATTGGGCCTTTTTGGCCTGTGGGACCCCGGAAGCAGCAGATAGGTACCGGCAGTCCAAGCGGCATGCGGCTCGGGTGGTTGCTGAGGCAAAAACTCGGGCGTGGGAGGAGTTCGGAGAGGCCATGGAGAATGACTTCCGTACGGCTTCGAGGCGATTCTGGTCCACCATCCGGCGTCTCAGGGGGGGAAAGCGGTACGCGACCAACACCATTTATGGTGGGGATGGCGTGCTGTTGACCTCAACTCGGGATGTTGTGAGTCGGTGGGCGGAATACTTCGAAGACCTCCTCAATCCTACTGGCACGTCTTCCACTGAGGAAGCGGAGCCTGGGGACTTTGGATCGGGCTCTCCAATCTCTGGTGCTGAGGTCGCCGAGGTGGTTAAAAAGCTCCGCGGTGGCAAGGCTCCGGGGGTGGATGAGATTCGTCCTGAGTTCCTTAGGGCTCTGGATGTTGTGGGGTTGTGTTGGCTTACGCGACTCTGCAATATCGCGTGGACATCGGGGGCAGTTCCCTTGGATTGGCAGACTGGGGTGGTGGTTCCCCTATTCAAAAAGGGGGACCGTAGGGTGTGTTCCAACTATAGAGGGATCACACTCTTAAGCCTCCCTGGTAAGGTCTATTCAGGGGTTCTGGAGAGGAGGGTCCGTCGGATAGTCGAACCTCGGATTCAGGAGGAGCAGTGTGGTTTTCGTCCTGGTCGTGGAACACTAGACCAGCTCTACACCCTCAACAGGGTCCTGGAGGGTGCGTGGGAGTTTGCCCAACCAGTTTACATGTGCTTTGTAGACTTGGAAAAGGCATTCGACCGCGTCCCTCGGGGGGTTCTGTGGGGGTACTCCGGGAGTATGGGGTACCAGGCCCATTGATATGGGCTGTTAGGTCCCTGTACGACCGGTGTCAGAGCTTGGTCCGCATTGCCGGCAGTTATGTTTATGTTTATTAAATTTGTTCATTTTTTTACAAAAGAAACAATACAAGGCAATCTCATAATGATAGTGTACAAAATGTAAAAAAATGAAAGGTGGCAGAAAGAAGAATAAATCTTATTATATCTGCCCCTTATCTCCAGCAATCAGATTAAACAACAGTAGTCAAACCATGTAAACAATAATAATCTTCAACCAACTTTTTCCAACAATCAGGTTAAACAATAATATTCTTCAACCAACAGTACAAAATGACTAATTCTTTTTAGTTTTCTAACTAATACTAATACAGTACAAAATGACTAACACTTTCTAATTTTCTAACTAATACAATACACATTACGTTATTTCACATATATTTTTTTAACATATTTGTTTTGATCATTTTTTTAAATGTAAACATTGACTTGGCATTTTTAACTACATTCTCCAAGCCATTCCATAATCTAATTCCCTGAATTGAGGTAGAACGTCCCTTCAAACTGGTTCTGAATTGTGGTTTTACAAACAACTCTGTTCCCTTAAGATTATAACAACTTTGTCTTTTAACAAAGTGCATTTGGATATTTAAAGGTAATGCATTATTTTGAGCTCTATACATAACTGATAAAATATTATAGTCTACCAAATCATGGAACTTCAGTAATTTTAGTTGATAAAATAATGTACTTGATGGATGACGGTAATGCTTTCTAGTGATAATTCTTACAGCTCTTTTCTGTAATACAAAAATAGGCTTTGTGATTGTTTTACACGCATTCCCCCAAACATCAATACAATAGATTAAGTGTGGAACAATGATTGTGTTATACAACAAATACAGAGCTTTATCATTCAATAGGTCTCTGACTTTGTACAGTACTGCAATCGATTTAGCTATTTTTATTCTTACAGAATTTATGTGTTGTTTCCATGTCAGTTTGTCATCAATGATAACACCCAAAAACTTCACCTCATTCACTCTACAAATCTCAACATCCTCAATTTTGAGTGGAACATCGACAGTTTTCTTTCTATTACCGAATATCATGTAATTAGTTTTCTCTAGATTTAATGATAATTTATTTATTTTAAACCAAGTTTGTATCTTGACAAATTCTGTCTTTATCAATTCTAACATTTGTTCTATATCTTCACCTGAACAGAAAAAAGTGGTATCATCTGCGAAAAGTACACATTTAAGGAGTCCTGACACATTTACCAAGTCATTCACATATAAAATAAAAAGCTTTGGTCCAAGTACAGAGCCTTGAGGAACTCCACATGTGATATTACAGAGGTCAGATCTTACATCATTTATTTGTACAGTAAGGCAGTAAGTCAGGCTCGTTTCCGGTGAGAGTTGGACTCCGCCAAGGTTGCCCTTTGTCACCGATTCTGTTTATAACTTTTATGGACAGAATTTCTAGGCGCAGCCAAGGTGTTGAGAGGATCCGTTTTGGTGGCCTTAGAATCGCTTCTCTGTTTTTTGCAGATGATGTGGTCCTATTGGCTTCATCAGCTCGTGATCTACAGCTTTCGCTGGAGCGGTTTGCAGCTGAATGTGATGCGGCCGGGATGAGGATCAGTTCCTCCAAATCCGAGGCCATGGTCTTGAGCCGGAAAAGGGTAGCGTGCCCTCTCCGGGTCGGGGAGGAGGTCCTTACCCAAGTGGAGGAGTTTAAGTATCTCGGGATCTTGTTCACGAATGAGGGAAAACTGGAGCGTGAGATCGATAGGCGGATAGGTGCAGCGTCCGCAGTGAAGCGGGCGCTGTACCGGTCTGTCGTGGTGAAGAGAGAGCTGAGTCAAAAGGCAAAGCTCTCAATTTACCGATCGATCTACGTTCCCACCCTCATCTATGGTCATGAGCTTTGGGTTATGACCGAAAGAACAAGATCTCGGATACAAGCGGCTGAAATGAGTTTTCTCCGCAGGGTGGCTGGACTCTCCCTTAGAGATAGGGTGAGAAGCTCAGTCATCCGGGAGGGACTCGGAGTAGAGCCGCTGCTTCTCCACATCGAGAGGAGCCAGTTGAGGTGGCTCGGGCATCTGGTTAGGATGCCTCCTGGACGCCTCCCTGGTGAGGTGTTCCGGGCATGTCCCACCGGGAGGAGACCCAGAGGAAGACCCAGGATACGCTGGAGGGACTATGTTTCTCGGCTGGCCTGGGAACGCCTTGGGATTCCCCCAGAGGAGCTGCTCCAAGTGGCTGGGGAGAGGGAAGTCTGGGCCTCCCTACTTAGGCTGCTACCCCCGCGACCCGACCCCGGATAAGCGGAAGAAAATGGATGGATGGATGGATGGTCTTCCAGCTGTTCGTTATATGATCAATTTCCTTTTTCCAACCACTTATTGCTACTTGTCCCAACTTTTGGGGGATTTTGACACTGTGAAATTTTGAATCAACATATTTTTCAATTAAAATGTTACATTTACTCAGATTAAACTTTTGATCTGTCATTTATGTTCTATTACGAATAAAATATTGACATTTGCCATCTCCACATCATTGCATTTAGTTTTTATTCACAATTTGTTTAGTGTCCCAACTTTTTTGGAATTCGATTTGTATTTATTTATTGAAAAAGTTAGGCAACTAAGCTAACCTAATGCTGGTAATTTAAGTTACAGAATGTTATGCACTCCTGTATTTGTTCCTACTTTTGTTATAAATATAAAATTATGCAAAAAGATTTGATACAGTAAAGGAACCTAAAATTATTGTTTTAAATAAATGTTCTATCTGTTTACATTGTCGTTTAATCTTTTCAGCTTGTCAGTTACATAATTGAAACAAAATTTAGGACCATGCCAATTGAAAAAGTGTTTCTGAATCAAAAAATTGTTTTGAATCGAATTGTGACACCAAAAATCAGAATCGAATCACAAGACACAGAGATTCGCACCCCTACCCACTATACTTCTCGTCTTATCTCATACAGATGCAGAGACTCTGAGTTTATCAGAGAGCAGATCCCTCCTATCAACAAGGGCTTTAAAATATTTTTATTTACTTTATTAACCTTTATTTAACCAGGCAAATCCCACTGAGATCATTCATTCAACCTTCATTTAGACCAGGGGTGTCAAACTCATTTTGATCTGGGGGCCGCATACAGCTTAATCTGATATCAAGGGGGCCAGACCAGTATACTGTACTCATTCCAAAAGTCCACTTTTTTTCTTTGTATTAGTGCAAAGAATAAATAAATTATAAAAATATTTACATTAAATTAATTGTCCTTTTACACTTTTACTCAGTTTAACATTTAAAGGTACAGGTAGTCCCCGACTTACGAGCGAGATCCGTTACAACGAGTTGCTCGTAACACGGAAATCTCGTAATTCGGAACGACCGCCACGTGTCTCGTAAGTCCGGAATTTCGCTCGTAAATTGGAACGGTTTTGCTAGCGCGACTACAAACACTCGTTTTTCATCGAAAAACTGCTTACGAGTGCATAAAAATGATCGGAAACGTGTGTCCACATGTTTAGCTAACGAACTGTGGTGAAAAAACACAGAAAAACTCGGTATTTTTTGCGTTTTTTCCAAAAATTCGCCAGCTCGTAAGTCCGGAACCTCGTAGGTCAGAGCGCTCGTAAGTCGGGGACTACCTGTATTGTGACATGATGTTGGAAATTTGCATATTTGTCAGAAAATATATATCTTATATCATTGAGCTCTGTTCGTTTTTGCAAAATAAATTATAAATATATTAAAATTTTATTCTAAATTATGGTAATTTTTTCTCTGGGATACGCCCCTAAAATTCCTCGCATTTCCGCAATACGTCATCACCAGTCATCAGTGACGTGACAACGGGAAGAAGGCAGAGCCTTGCCCGTTTGTTTGGTGTGTTAACTGCTTGCCATACTCATTCATTTCCTGAAGGATCGCCTCTTTTTACTTGCTTTTATTTGTGTAACTTGAAAAATGCCGTCACGTTGTAGCGCATTTGGGTGTTGTAATATCAGCAGTGAACAAGTGAGCCTTCACAAATTTCCAAAAGATGAGAAACTTCGACAAGAATGGACCAGACAAGGACCGGTGGGTTCCAGGAGTCGTATGTCTGCAGCGACCATTTC
Source organism: Garcialebias charrua (assembly GCA_038048925.1). Lineage (NCBI taxonomy): Eukaryota > Metazoa > Chordata > Actinopteri > Cyprinodontiformes > Rivulidae > Garcialebias > Garcialebias charrua. Next base: position 51,645 of record JBBPBX010008391.1, on the reverse strand, counting down.
ACTGCCGATTGTTTTCAGGAAAGACCTGGTATAAAAGAATCTTTAGGATTACCAGTAAGATTCAGAAGACTTTTAAAACCGGATGCTATTCCTACTATTTTTAAAAGAAAATCTACAGAAGAAAGTCCCACAGCTACCACGTCAAAACAACGCAGGGACCATCGGAAGACTGTCCAGGAGATGAGTAAGTCTTTGTGTAAACATAATCGGAGGTGTGTAGTGTTTTAGATTATAAACTATTTATTTTACGTGAGTTCATGTTGTTTTACTTTATACACTGTGAGTGTATAAAGCCAATTATCACGGCAGATTATTTTTGTTCGCTGCTAACAAGCTAGCCGAATCAGATAGCTAACACAATAGCCGAGATACAGGCCACATTGCTATGTATGTATGTTTAAATTATGTCGGCGCGATCAGGTAACATCTGTAGTTTGTTTTTATTCGGGGAGAGTCTATTAATGAGAGTTTTGGATGATTTACAGTCTTAAAATGATATATTTCAGAAGTGACCGGACTGTCGGCCGATGGTTGCTAACAAAATTAGCCTAGATACCAGTCAACACGAAGCGCTATTTATGTATTTTTAAATTATGTCGGCGCGATCAGGTAACATCTGTAGTTTGTTTTTATTCGGGGAGAGTCTATTAATGAGAGTTTTGGATGATTTACAGTCTTAAAATGATATATCTCAGACGCGATTGGACATGCTCCGCCATTATTATTTAAATGCGCGTTGGAGCGTGCCTTCCCGTTGTCACGTTTTGCGGAAATGCGCAGATTTTTAGGGGCGTGTCCCAGAGAAAAAACTACCATAACTTGGAATGAAATTTTAATATATTTATAATTGGGGGGCAGCCGTGGCACAGTGGTAATGGCAGTTGACCCCCAATCGGAAGGTCGGAGGTTCGAGTCCCACATCCGCCCACCATGTGTCGTTGTGTCCCTGGGCAAGACACTTAACCCCGAGTTGCTCCCGGTAGGTCTGGATAGCGCCCTACAAGGCAGGCTACCACTAACGGTGTATGAATGTGTGTATGAATGGGTAGATGGCTCGTATTGTAAAGCGCTTTGGGGCTCCTCAGAGGGGGCTGGAAGGCGCTATATAAATAAGTTCCATTTACCATTTTACCATTTATAATTTATTTTGCAAAAACGAACAGAGCTGAATGATATAAGATATATATGTTCTGACAAATACAAATAGCAACCCTGAAATCTTGTTTTTGTACCGTTTCACATCAGGAGGAATGCTTGCTGCGCACACGAAGACAGGGAAAATGAGCAGTCTCTTGCTATCTGCTGCGTCTCCCATACTAAAACACAGCGCCGCTGGGTCCTAGAGAAACCCGGTTTGAGTAGGACAACATAGGAACTGACTAAAACACAGCGCCTCTAGCGGACAACATAGGAACTACATATTTTTAAGAAAATAGTGTTTATTCTTTTTTTTAATAATTCAGATTTATCCACGGGCCGAGTAAAACCCCCTGGCGGGCCGGATGCGCCAAACGGGCCGGATGTTTGACACCCCTGATTTAGACAGATAAGTCACATTGAGCCTTGAAGACTTATTTACAAGTGAGATCTGCTTAGACAGACAAAAAGTACAGGTAGTCCCCGACTTACGAGTGAGTTCCGTTACTACGAGTATCTCGTAAGATGAAAATCTCATACGTCGGAACACGAAACACGTGTTCTCGTAAGTCCTGATTTTCTGTCGTAAGTCAGAAAATGTATGCTAGCGCTACTACAAACACTCGTTTTTCATCACAAATGTTCATACTAGTTCATGAACATGGCTCAGAAACTTGTTTCCAAATGGTTAGCTAACACACTTTCATCTAAAAACACATAAAAGTGCTGTATTTTTTGTATGTTTTTTACAAATTTATTGCTCGTTCGCCAGCTCATAAGTCCGGAACCTCGTATGTTAGAGCGCTCGTAAATCGGGGACTACATGTAAAGAAATTAGACACATTAGGAAATGGAGGCGAAAAAATTCCTATTAAAATCTTTCTTCTTGGCTGAGAATTTTTTTTTACAATATTAAAAAACACCTTGCACAAATAAGCACATAGTGACGTAGACATTCTGCAGGGGGGGGAGACACCAAGAACGATGAGCAATGTTCATAGATGCTCTCGAGGGCACTGTAAGAGTTCTGATAAGGATGGAATAATCAGCCAGCTCCCTCCGATAAGATCCGTAAACATTTTCGAGGATATCGGAATGGCCAAGATCAACGCTAATGAGAATCAACGAGTCCTGAAATGATGACAGAATGTTTATTCAGCTGGTTCACTCTGGTTGACAGTGGAGTTCCCCGATGGGCGGGGGTGAGCGTCAGATTACATGTCCTCCAGGCATATTCAGAGAAGGTGGCCTTCGTCAGTCGGGGGAGTCAGATTCAGATACAACACAGTTGTTTTGGGTACAGGCAGAACATAATGACATCTACCTTGAGTCTGTGTTGGTCCAAAAGATTCTGAAAATGTCCAAATTATGTGGCACTAGGGGTGGGCGATATGGCTTAAAAATTATATTGTGATATTTCAGAGCATTATCACGATAACAATAAATTTCGTGATATAACAAAAAAAAACAGAAATCAAATTTATTTATTTGACAAAATTAACTTAACATGTTGCTTTGCAGTATTATATAAATTTTTAAAAAACAAATAGGGGTAATTTTACTGAAATTACTTTATTTAGTAATGTATTCAGTCTCCAAGTATACAAATAAAAAATAAAAATGATCTGTTATTTAGATTGAAAAAGTCTGCACAAAATATAGATCAACAAAATCCACCACAAAAACTAAAGTGCATGTGTGGTTTCCTAAAACAACTAAATAAAATGAATCTTAAGGTCTGTTGAGCATAAATGTAACATACAAAATTTATGTTGTCTTTAAATTAGCTAGAACTTCCAGAACTTTTAACAAGGCGTCCAGCTGACCCTGAAGCTTGTTCGTGTTTCAGCTTCCTCTGTTATAAAAAGGAGTTTGTTTGGTTAACACAAACTCCTTTTTTTTTATCCAATAAAAGACAAACGTAAAATAACTTGTACCAGGTGGGAAGCAAACCCGCTTCCCCGGGTCAAGATAAAATGTAGAGTGGAAAGCCGAGAGCGCTTCCTGTGAGCCACGGCGGCAGATTGGTTTTTTCAGGAGTCCACTTTACCTATAAAAAGAATCACCCCTCTTAACATTCTGGCTACGCGTAGGAGTTAGAGATTATTAGTTATATTTTAAAACCCTGGCTGCGCGCAAGAGTTAGACAATATTAGTTATATTTTAATGACATTCAGCTCGCGCTGAAAGGCGGAAATGGGTGCGCGCTTCGTGTTATTTACGTTCTAACATAAGCTGATTTGTAATCAGTTATTAACAAAAATTAAACTCAGAAACACTAATATATATATTCAGCTAACAAATATTTTTTAGCGGCGTCTCCTCTCTTAAAACACTGTAAGCGCGCACACAAGAACACTCCACCCACGTGAAGAGAACACCCCACCCACTTCCAGAGAACTTCCCACCCACTTCAAGGCGGCTCTGCGGCCAATGCGTAATGAGCGGGGGCGGGCCAGACAGGGCTCTGGGCCAACCAGGGGCGGGCCGGGCCGTTGAGGGCTGTGCAGTGCGAAAACGGCTACAGATCTCTTCTGCAAGGGAGGCCTGGGCCTGAAGTCAGCCTAATTAATTCTATGTGATGCAAACATCTGAATGGAGTAAATGGAACAAGTGTTGAAATTTTCAGCTTTGGATAAATCCACAGGCTCAGATGGCCTAACGAGCAACTTTTATAGATACTTCTGGACTCATCTAAAACATTTATTGTTAAGCTTTAGCAAGCTAAAGGAGATTTCCACAATGTTCACTCTGCCAACTACAATGAAACAAGGAGTCATAACCTTAATTTCCAAACCTGGCAAGAACCAAAAGATAAATGACAACCTCCTCCCTATGAAGTTATTAAACAAAAATTACAAAATTCTCACCCACAGGCAAATAGATTCAAAAGTGGTATTACTGGTATTATTCATATTTCAGACACACAGTCAGGCTTTATTCACACCTTTGTTGTGATTTGGAGCTATATAAATAAACTGAATTGAATATTCAGGGATGCTCGATATACAAAAAAGTTAATATATATTTGATGTACTTACCGTATTTTCCAGAATATAGGTCGCACCGGAATATAGGTCATTTTGTCCAATTATTGCCAAAAAATTGGAAAAATCCATAAACGGGTCGCACCTAAATATAAGTCGCACCTACGTCACCGCCGACGTAACGCGTCATCCACCGCTGACGTGACGCGTCACCGCTGAGACAACCCGGAAATGTGGACCGAGTGTTTAGCTCTGCTGCAAATGTCTGCCACAGGAGCGCACAGCAAGGCTTTTAAGAAGATTAACACGGTAAAAACAATTATTTGTTTGCTAAAAATTATAGCTGACATTATAGCACAAGGGTTAGTGGTTTATTAGCCGAGTGGTTTATTAGCTATTTGCTAAAATATACACGGAAATAAAACAAAAGCTAACACGAGACGATTCCGTCTCTAAAAAAACAATTAAAAATGAATTTTATCTCAAATGTTTCATCCAGGGCAACAGTTTGTAAATGAAACCCATATAATTACACTCTGTGAGCAGAAAAAATATCCGCCAAGTGGTTTATGAGCTATTTATCTAAATAGTAGGTATCTGTTTACGGTAGCTAACCGCTAACAACTAAGCTAAAAATAGCTTTTTTTAATCTCAAACATCCCATAAAGCTAGTCAGTTGTAAATGTCCATACAGTGATTACTTTCTGTAAGTTTTATAAAAATCCGCCAAGTGGTTCTTGACTTATCTTGCTAAAAAACAGCTAACAAACACAGCCAACAGTAGTTACCTCCAGAGCAGGAGGCCGGGCAGCGACAGAGTCAGTCCGAGCAGAGGAGGCTTTTTTTCGGACACATGAGCTGAAAACGGTCGGTGGACTCTCTGGAAGTGTCTCCTAGCGGACAAAAGTGGTACTGCACCATTTTTTGACAAAATGAAAAACGGTCATATCTGAGCCAAAAATTGGTCTAAAAATATGGGGGAAAATCCATTAATAGGTCGCACCTCTCTATAGGTCGCAGGGAATGCCAATTAGACAAAAAGCCGCAACCTATATTCCGGAAAATACGGTAAATACAACCACCTAATAGAAGATGATGGTTTCATCCTGTTTTGACTTTTTTTTAAAGACTTTGACATGACTGAGCACCAATTGATGTTTCAGACCTTCAAGCTTTATGGATTTGGCAAACTTTGTTTTTATATAATTAAATTAATTTACGAATGAGGGAAAACTGGAGCGTGAGGTCGATAGGCGGATAGGTGCAGCATCCGCAGTGAAGCGGGCGCTGTACCGGTCTGTTGTGGTGAAGAGAGAGCTGAGTTAAAAGGCAAAGCATTCAATTTACCAATCGATCTATGTTCCCACCCTCATCTATGGTCATGAGCTTTGGGTTGTGACCGAAAGAACGAGATCTCGGATACAAGCGGCTGAAATGAGTTTTCTCCGCAGGGTGTCT
>JBBPBX010008391.1:25864-37703 GCA_038048925.1 Garcialebias charrua | reverse complement strand
CCATAGCTCTGCGTTCGTCCATACGCCGTACTATGCCGTACGTACGCAGAGGCAAAGGCGTACCATGTACGCGCCAAGCTAAAATTTTACGACCGCGTACGCAAACGCGTTGTCTCACAATAATAATAGTAATCTCACTGCCCGGCGCCAGACTGTTTTGTATGTGACACAAATGTATTAAATTCCTCTTCTTCATCCCTGATCTGGACTTTTCTTCAGTTTTTTTGCCAAAAGTCAAGTGATCGCTTCCTTCTCCGCTGGCTCCATTACTGAAATGATGAGGAAATGAATGAATTTGTCGCGAGCTAATTAATTTCGTGTCCAACGTGGCTGCGCGAGGTTCTGCAAATTTCCTGGTGGGCTGTGGGCTGCAGGACCAGCGCTCCCTGTTTTTTAATTTTTTAGAACTTTTTAATAAGATATAACACCACTGCGGCTGAAGCTGTGTGACGTGCCAGCTCGCCTTTTTTTCCCTCCCACCGTCCTGTTAATCAATTCAGTAGGCGTGTCAGCAAATGACCAATCAGCGAACACTCTGCGCTGTGAATTTGGAGCTAAAACGCGAGAATGAACGCAGAGCTGAGCGGGCGGACGCGCACGCACAGAACGTGCGTAGTATGGCGTACAGCCGAACGCAGAGCTATGGGGGGCCTTTATAAATAGCACCCTCTCACAGTGGATCAACCAGTTTGCTGATGACAGCTGAAACCAGCTGCTCACATGATCAAGGAGGACCATCAGCCTAACGATGGATCGTTATCACCCTGATGGTTGTTTGCTATTCACAGAGGGCTAAGTGATACTAGCAATAACAGCATTGTAAGAGGGGGACAGTTGAACCCGGAGGCCTCAACCCCTGTTTAATGATGGACGGTTTTGTTTCACAAAGATGGCCTCCTTTACTCCTCTCTCAAACCATCATTCCTCTCTATCAAGGATGTGAAGATCTTCATCCCTGAAAGAGTGACCGCTGGCCTGGAGATGAGTGTAGACCACAGAGTTCTGACCTGATTATGTTGATCTTCTGTGCTGGCCCATCCTATTGGCCAGTGGCTGTTTAGTTTCCCCAATATAAGACTGATCACAGCCCTCCTGACACTGAACAGCATACACAATATTACTCCGTTTGTGCCGGGGGACTGGATGTAACGAACCCCCAAATGGCTGGACCAAAATCACCACAACAGACAAACAGTTTAAAGAGCTTTTATTAATATTCAGGCTGGCTCTGGTGTCGAGAGGGAACCCACGGGCTGGAAAAAGTCTGCAGAATGGAGAACGGTTTAGTGATCAGGCTAAAATAAACAGGAAACTTGACAGTCAATGAGATGCAGCCACTAACCGTCTCACAGATGGATGGGGGTTCTCAAAATGTGGAGACACTCCATCTCACAGATGGATGGGGGTTCTCAAAGTGTGGAGACACTCCAGCTAAGCAGGTCCATTGCGGGTGGGGCTGTAACCGGTGAGGGGGGAACAGCCATCTGCAGCAAGGGTCCGTGACGTAATCCAGTGACGTAGTGGGGATTCCCACAAGCGAGGGTCGATAGCCGGGAAGCAGAAGAGCGTAGATCCAACAGGAGAAGGCAAAGAGACGTGGTAAGGCAGGCAAAGGTCAAAAGCACAAATCCGATGGGCGTCAGACCGAGGAGGAGAAGCAGGAGGCGAAAAGTCAGGCAGGCGAGGCGTCAGAAAACCAGGAGATCAAAGAGGCGAGGATACATGAACCAAGAAATAGGACAGGAAACGGGCGCGTGACATTTACTTACAGATGACTGTGTTCAACTCTCTGGCAAAGACCTAGTGTGAGCATCTGGTTTATAAAGAGTGCATCAATAGGTGCAGCTAATCGAAACTAATCAGAGCTGCAGTGTAAACAAACCGGTTCGAAGGTGAAGACAAACCTAAACCCAAATCATGACAGAAAAGACAGAAAAGGAACCAGAAACACCAAGCGATGCACAGAGTGTTAGAATAACTGATCTAACAGGCGTGAAACGTGACATATCCCCACCTCAAGGGACGCCTCCTGGCGTCCCACTCGGCTGGTCCGGATAGAGTCTATGGAAGTCGGCGACGAGGGACTTGTCTAAAACATGGCGGGAGGGAACCCAGGAATGCTCCTCCGGGCCGTACCCCTCCCAGTCAACAAGGTACTGGAGGCCGCGGCCCCTCCATCTAGAACGGAGGAGGCGACGGACAGTATAGGCGGGGGACCCATCAACAAGGGAGGCAGGAGGAGGAGACTGAACAGGAGGGTGAAAACTAGAGGAAACCACAGGCTTGATACAGGAAACATGAAACGTGGGGTGAACACGGAGGGCCTTAGGCAAGGAGACACGAACAGAAACAGGGTTGATAACCTTGGAAATGGGAAAAGGGCCAATAAAACGGGGGGCGAACTTGCGGGATTGAGCCTTAAGGGGAAGGTTCTTGGTGAAGAGCCAAACCTCATAGTCGGGCTGAGGAGTCCTGCGGCGGTCGGCCTTCTTAATATAGACCGCCGTAGTCTTGAGCAAAGCTCGTCTGGCTCTCCTCCAAACCCTCTGATATCTAAGGGCCACTAGGTGGGCAGAAGGTACACTGGCCTTGCGTTCCTTGATAGAAAAAACAGGGGGTTGAAAACCAAATACAACATAAAAGGGGGAAAGACCAGTAGCTGAGGAGGGGAGTGAATTAAGTGCATGTTCCACCCAGGGCAGGGTGGAGGACCACTTCTCAGGGTCCTACTGGCAGAGGAGCCTAAGCTTACCCTCCGCCTCCTGGTTAGCCCTCTCCGCCTGGCCGTCAGTTTTGGGGTGGAAACCAGAGGAGCGACTGATGGAAATCCCTAACAGGCTACAGAACTCCCTTCAGAAGAGGGAGACGAATTGAGGGCCTCTGTCAGACACTATGTTAAGTGGGAACCCGTGAAGCCTAAATACTTCACGGGCCATGATGTGGGCTAACTCCTTGGAAGAAGGTAGCTTCTTGAGGGGTATTAAATGGGTTAGCTTTGAGAACCGGTCAATTACGGTAAGAATGACCGTGTGACCCCCCGAATCGGGAAGACCAGTGATGAAGTCCATGCCAATATGAGACCATGGACGAGAGGGACAGGGGAGAGGGTGGAGGAGACCAGAGAGCGGGCATCTAGAGGACTTGGACTGGGAACAAGCAGGGCAGGAGCAAACAAAAGTGTGGACATCTTTAGACAACGTCTCCCACCAGAATTGAGACCGGACTAAAGCGAGAGTCTTGGTAAGGCCCGGGTGACAGTGAAGACAAGAAGAGTGACAAAAGTCCAACACACGCCCAATCAACTCTGGGGGAACATAAAGACGATCCCTAGGGCAGGCAGGAGGAGGCGGACGCGACTGGTTGGAAGATCTCAGGTCAGATTCCAGTTGAGTAATGGCCAAGCGGGCAGATTTAGGGAGAATGAAGTTCTTCTCGACTGCAGGAGAAAATGAGTCATCCTTAGAGACATGCGATAATGCGTCAGGTTTGACATTCTTCTCACCTGGGCGATAAGACAAGGTGAAGTTGAACCGAGAGAAGAAAAGTGCCCACCTGGCCTGGCATGGCTTTAAACGGCAAGCCGACCTGAGATACTCTAAATTCTTGTGGTCAGTCCAAACCTGGAACGGGAAACTAGACCCCTCCAACCAGTGGCGCCACTCCTCCAAGGCCAGCTTAACCGCCAACAGCTCCGGATCTCCAACATCATAATTGCGTTCTGCAGCAGAGAGACTCTGAGAAAAAAAAAGCACAGGGGTGAAGATGACCCTCCTGGCTTCGTTGGCTAAGGACAGCCCCCACACCAGTGCTAGAGGCATCCACCTCTACCACAAAAGGCTCCTCTGGGTTGGGGGCCTGGAGAACGGGAGCAGAAGAAAACAATGTTTTAAGTTTACTAAAAGCCTTACTGGCCGCAGGAGACCAAACAAACCGAGACTTAGTGGAATTGAGTGCATGAAGGGGTCTAGAAATCTGACTGTATCCCTTGATGAATCGTTTGTAGAAGTTGGCGAACCCCAGGAACCATTGGAGCTGTTTGCGGTCCCTGGGGGTAGGCCAATCCACCACGGCTGAAACTTTGTTCTGGTCCATCTCCATCTTGTTAGGGGAGACAATGAACCCCAGGAATGAGGTGGTTGAAACATGAAACTCACATTTCTCTGCCTTAATGTAGAGTCCATTCTGTAGAAGCCAAGTGAGAACGGCTCGTACGTGTTTGCGGTGTGTGGTAATGTCTTTAGAAAAAATCAGAATGTCATCTAAATAAACAAACACAAAATTATTGATCATGTCTCCTAAAACGTCATTAACCAAGTTCTGGAAAATAGCTGGGGTGTTAGTTAGTCCAAAAGGCATAACCAAATACTCATAATGCCCCGTGGGGGTATTAAAAGCCGTCTTCCATTCATCCCGCTCACAAATGCGAACTAAATGGTATGCATTACGTAAATCTTGTTTGGTGAACAGATTAGCTCCCTGAAGGAGATCAAAGGCTGAGTTCATAAGTGGTAGTGGATACCTGTTCTTTACTATGATCTTATGGAGACCCCTATAATCAATACAGGGACGGAGTGACCCGTATTTCTTGCCAACAAAAAAGAACCCCGCCCCGGCAGGAGAAACAGATGGGCGGATGATGCCAGCCTGGAGAGCATCCCCGATATAGTCTCTCATGGCCTGTTGTTCAGGAGCAGAAAGGGAGTAAAGAGAGCCCCTTGGTGGAGTGGAACCAGGAAGTAAGTCTATGGGGCAATAAAAAAGGACGGTGGGGAGGAAGAGAGGTGGCCTTGGATTTGTTAAACACCTCTTTGAGATTGTGATACAGTATTCAATGGGTACCTTGGAGAGGTCAGGATAATAATCCTCAGAAACAGTCACAGAGTCTTTAGACAACATAGCGTCCATTAGACAGGACGACATACATTACTCCGACCAGCCTAATATCTCCCTACTTCTCCAGTCAAACTGTGGGTTGTGTTTTTGCAGCCAGGTGGTACCCAAAATCACCGGAGATTTAGGAGAGTTTATTACCAAAAAGTTTATGGTCTCCTTGTGGTTGCCTCCTACGTGTAACGTAACAAGTTCAGTGACCAGGGACGAAGTGTGCAGCGGGTGACCATCTAAAGACACCACAGAATATTTTTTTGTAGAATTAAGTAACTTAATCCCTGACTCGACTGCAAACTCATAGTCAATGAATTCAGTGTCAGCCAACAAACACTTTAATGGAGACGGGTGACTTATGTTTATGTTTATGTTTATTAAATTTGTTCATTTTTTTTACAAAAGAAACAATACAAGACAATCCCATAAATGATAATGTACAAAATATAAAAAAATGAAAGGTAGCAGAAAGAAGAATAAATCTTATTATATCTGCCCCTTTTTTCCAACAATCAGATTAAACAATAATAATCTTCAACCAACAGTACAAAATGACTAACTCTTTCTAATTTTCTAACTAATACAATACACATTACGCTATTTCATATATATTTTTTAACACATTCGTTTTGATCATTTTCTTAAATGTAAACATTGACTTGGCATTTTTAACTACATTCTCCAAGCCATTCCATAATCTAATTCCCTGGATTGAGGTAGAACGTCCCTTCAAACTAGTTCTGAATTGTGGTTTTACAAACATCTCTGTCCCCTTAAGATTATAACAACTTTGTCTTTTAACAAAATGCATTTGGATATTTAAAGGTAATGCATTATTTTGAGCCCTATACATAACTGATAAAATATTATAGTCTACCAAATCATGGAACTTCAATAACTTCAGTTGATAAAATAATGTACTTGATGGATGACGGTAATGTTTTCTAGTGATAATTCTTACAGCTCTTTTCTGTAATACAAAAATAGGCTTTGTGATTGTTTTACACGCATTCCCCCAAACATCAATACAATAGATTAAGTGTGGAACAATGATTGTGTTATACAACAAATACAGAGCTTTATCATTCAATAGGTCTCTGACTTTGTACAGTACTGCAATCGATTTAGCTATTTTTATTCTTACAGAATTTATGTGTTGTTTCCATGTCAGTTTGTCATCAATGATAACACCCAAAAACTTCACCTCACTCACTCTACAAATCTCAACACCCTCAATTTTGAGTGGAACATCAACAGTTTTCTTTTTATTACTGAATATCATGTAATTAGTTTTTTCTAGATTTAATGATAATTTATTTATTTTAAACCAAGTTTGTATCTTGACAAATTCTGTCTTTATCAATTCCAACATTTGTTCTATATCTTCACCTAAACAGAAAAATGTGGTATCATCAGCAAAAAGTACACATTTAAGGAGTCCTGACACATTTACCAAGTCATTCACATATAAAATAAATAGCTTTGGTCCAAGTACAGAGCCTTGGGGAACTCCACATGTGATATTACAGAGGTCAGATCTTACATCATTTATTTGTACAAATTGTTTCCTATCTTTCAAGTAGCTAGATACCCACTGTAATGCTGGTCCTCTAATACCATATTTGTTCAGTTTTTCAAGGAGAATGGTGTGATCAATAGTATCGAATGCTTTTTTTAAATCAACAAAAATACTGATACAATATTGTTTTTGATCGACAGCAGTAGTTATTTGTTCCATTAATTCCATGAGAGCCATTGATGTAGAGTTTTTTGCTCTAAACCCATACTGACTGTTGCTTAGAATATTTTGTTTATCTATAAATTGATCTAGTCTGTTTACAAATAGTTTTTCAAGAATTTTTGAAAACTGTGGTAACAAGGATATAGGTCTATAGTTGTTGGTCTTGTTGTTGGTCTATATAGGTCTATAACTTACCCGGGACGACGAGGTCTGCGTTCAGGGTGAGGGGAGTTCAGACTCTTGGGTCCTGCTCAGTAAACATCCCCTGACGTTCACTGAGTGATTCCTTTTACCGGACAGGAGGTGGCAACGTGTCCAGCACCACCACAGTAGAAACAGAGGTTACCCTTGCGTTGTCTTTCACGCTCGGCAGGAGTGAGTTGGCTGCGACCTAGTTGCAATGGTTCCTCCATGGTGGGGTGAGCAGGTCTTGAAGGTTGATTCGGTGAGGGGAAAAGCAGCCGATCCTCTCCCACTAATCTGGTAGTAGGCGAGGAGCGTGGACCTCGTTCCCTTGCGCGTTCGGCCAAGCAAAGATCCACCCTAGTGGCTAGATCCTCCAGGTCTTGAAGTGAGTCGGGGTAACGTTTCAAGGACAAACCATCCTTAATTTCATTGTTTAGGCCCCGATAAAAGGCATCAGTGAGGGCTTCCTCATTCCAGTGACGTCCTGAAGCAACAGAATGGAAGTCAATTATATATTCTGGAACTCGGCGTTTACCTTGTATGATGGTGAACAAACGTCTGGCCGCCTCTCGCTCAGGAAGCACCGGATCAAAAACTCTGCACAGTTCTCTGGCAAAAGTCTGAAAAACATAGCAGCTTGGTGAGTCTCGTTGCCATTCGGTAGTACCCCACCTCTTGGCCTTACCGGAGAGGAGGGAGATCATGTAAGCCACCTTAGACCTCTCAGAAGAAAAACATGACGGTTGTAGTTGGAAATGAATTTCATATTGTGTGATCAAAGGTCGGCATTGGTCAGGATCTCCCGAGGACAGTTCTGGTGGGGTTAACTTGGGCTCACGGGTAGGATCTGATGGTGGTCTGATGGCAACCGTGTCCTGCTGGGGAGTTTGGGGCGCCATTTCTTTTAACATTTGGACTATGTCATTCATGCCTGATTCTAATTTAGCGATAGCTCCTTCGACACCAGTGCGCCAGTCTGCAGAAGGTGAGTGGTCCATAATTTTGGCCAGATACTTCTGTAACGAACCCCCCAATGGCTGGACCAAAATCACCACAACAGATAAACAGGTTAAACAGCTTTTATTAATATTCAGGCTGGCTCTGGTGTCAAGAGGGAACCCACAGGCTGGAAAAAGTCTGCAGAATGGAGGAGAACGGTTTAGTGATCAGGCTGAAGGAAACAGGAAACTTGACAGTCAATGAGATGTAGCCACTAACCGTCTCACAGATGGATGGGGGTTCTCAAAGTGTGGAGACACTCCAGCTGAGCAGGTCCGCTGTGGGTGGGGCTGTAACCAGTGAGGTGGGAACAGACAGCCGTAGCAAGGGTCCGTGACGTAATCCAGTGACGTAGTGGGGATTCCCACAAGCGAGGGTCGATAGTCAGGAAGCAGAAGAGCGTAGATCTAACAGGAGAAGGCAAAGAGACGTGGTGAGGCAGGTGAAGGTCAAAAGCACAAATCTGATGGGCGTCAGTCCGAGGAGGAGAAGCAGGAGGTGAAAAGTCAGGCAGGCGAGGCGTCAGAAAACCAGGAGATTAAAGAGGCGAGGATACGTGAACCAGGTAAAAAGACAGGAAACGGGCGCATGACATTTACTTGCAGATGACTGTGTTCAACTATCTGGCAAAGACCTAGTGTGAGCGTCTTGTTTATAAAGAGTGCAGCAATAGGTGCAGCTGATCGAAACTAATCAGAGCTGCAGTGTAAACAAACCGGTTCGAATGTGAAGACAAACCTGAACTCACATCACGACAGAAGAGACAGAAAAGGAACCAGAAACACAAAGCGATGCACAGAGTGATAGAAAAACTGATCTAACAGGCGTGAAACGTGACACTGGATCTTTGGGATGAACCAGTCTTTGCCGTAATGTATTTTGGGGTTTAAAAGCCTCTTGGACGTTGTGTTTAAAAAATAAATGTCTCAATGTCTCTGAAACTCCCGCAACATACGAAATGACCACTGGTCTGGGACTGGGTTCCTTCTTTTCACCTGATGGCTGGCTAGAGGCCTGTTTGGGTTTCTTCTCTGCTTTCAGGAAGGCCCAGTTAGGATATCCACATTTTTCTAGAGCCTGTTTTGTGTGGGATGTCTCCTTCTGTCTGGCTCCTGAGTTAGTGGGGATGCTGTCAGCTCTGTGATACAGAGTCCTGATGACTCCTAACTTGTGCTCCAGAGGGTGATGGGAGTCAAACTGTAAATTCTTGTCTATGTGGGTGGGTTTGCGGTACACCTCAGTTTGCAAATTTCCTCTATCTGAAACTGAGACCTCAGTCCAAGAAAACCAACCTGCCAAACATCTTCTCGTATGAACTTGATATATTTATCCACAGAGTTGATGTGATCAGTGAAATGTTGGACTTCCTGAGATTTAATTTTAACCCAGGTGTCGTCAACATACCTGAACCAATGACTTCGTGGTATCCCTGAAAAGGACGTCAAGGCTCTCTTTTCTACCTCCTCCATGTACAGGTTGGCAACAATAGGAGAAACTGGAGACCCCATAGCACACCCGCGCTTATATTGTTTTTACCGCTAAATAAGCATCAGCCTGTCTGTCGCTTACGCCAACCGCACCTGAACGTAACATCCACCTTGACGTAACATACGTGGAAGGGGGCGTGAAGGAACAAACTACTTACCACTCGTATTAATTTTTGCTTTCGCTTGGACAGAAAAATAAGCCCAAAAACCCGCAATCCACGACTCGTAAAATTTATACGCGACTACAGAAAAAAACTAGCCCAAAGTCGCTTATAATAAGTGGACTTGACAACTATGGCAGTGATTGCAGCACGTCTGAAGGACAGAAAACGTGAGCTCTGTCTGCGGAAATCGTAGAAAGTGGAACAAATATATACATAGACTTATGTACGTATATTAAAAAAGTTAAGTCAAGTCTTCTGGACGGGTTCAGAAAACAAAAGAATGTAGAAACGTTACGTTTTTTACGAAAGACTTCTTCAGTCTTCAGGATCAGGATGACACATCATTGAGTGCTGAATCATATGACGTCGCAGCCATATTGAATGTGGCAAAAGTGAAGGGACAGTCAAGGCTCTTTATTGTCACTCTCTTCACATGTGGTACATGTGATGGAATAAAACTGTGTACACAGGATCCCAGTTACATCCAACAATACAGTAGTTTTTTCTTTCGCCACAGCGAACTAAGTCGCACGAAGACTTGTCAATTGTTTTTACGTTCAGTGTCCTTCCTGACACAACCACAGACCACTGAGCTACCCTAGCCCTCTGTGTGGAGCAGAGAGCTGTCTCTCTGGTGCCCAGGGGAAGCAGATGGCCTTAAAGGTACACCTTGTTTGTGGATTTTGGGTAAAATCCAAAATCCACAAACAAGGTGTACCTTTAAGACCAATTGTTAACATGACAAGAAAGTTCATTCTCAATAATCCAGGTATCAAATCTGATCATTCTCAATCAGATCATCTGGACAGTTACTTTTTTAGTAGAAACGTTTCACCCTCACTCCAGAGGGCTTCATCAGTCAGAGTAGTTCCAGCATGCTGTTCCCCCACCAAGAACAACTTAAGTGGACCAGCCAGTTTGCTGGAGCCAAGATGTTTTCTGGAGGCCGTCCTTTCCCTCGATGACTCCTCCCAGGCAGTGGTCATTCCGTATGTTACGGGAGTTTCAGAGAAATTGGGATGTTTATTTTCTAAACACAATGTTCCAGTGGCTTTTAAACCCCAAAATACATTACGGCAAAGACTGGTTCATCCCAAAGATCCAGTCCACCGGCACAAACAGAGTAAAATTGTGTATGCTGTTCAGTATCAGGATGGCTGTGATCAGTCTTATATCGGGGAAATTAAACAGCCACTGGCCAAAAGGATGGCCCAGCACAGAAGATCAACATCATCAGGTCAGGACTCTGTGGTCTACACTCATCTCCAGGCCAGCGGTCACTCTTTCAGGGATGAAGATGTTCACATCCTTGATAGAGAGGAACGATGGTTTGAGAGAGGAGTAAAGGAGGCCATCTTTGTGAAAAGAAACCGTCCATCATTAAACAGAGGTGGAGGCCTCCGGGTTCAACTGTCCCCCTCTTACAATGCTGTTATTGCTAGTATCACTCAGCCCTCTGTGAATAGCAAACAACCATCAGGGTGCTAACGATCTATCGTTAGGCTGATGGCCCTCCTTGATCATGTGAGCAACTGGTGAGAGGGTGCTATTTATAAGACTGAGCTGAATACAGCATTTCAGACTGAGGAAGTCTTTCGGACGAAAGACGAAACGTTTCTACAATTTTTTTGCTTTGTTTTGTTTTGTTTTTTGAATGTCCAGAGGACTAGACTTAGCTTTTTTAGATTTTCTACCTGGATTATTGAGCATGCATCAGGACAGAAGTTACAAAGCGACAAATTTGAAGGTGGGCATAGAAATCTTTGAATGAGAGGCCAAATTTTGTTTGGAGTTGGACAAAGGTCATCAGTGTGTTATTATTGTTAAATAGATCTTCTTCTTTTTTGTGTGTGTGTGCCAGTGTCTAAATGCTACCTAATTCTCACCCAACATGAAGTTCTTGTTGTTGATAATTGGTGTAATATAGGATTTAGAATGAGGGGCTGGGTGCAGGCCTCCGGTCACTACAGCTAGCTGCTGCCAGCCGTGAGAGATTTCCCCTCGGACCCAAGACCCGCTTCCAGTCCCACGTCATTTCCCCCAGTTAAGGATCTCCCTTAGAACAATCAAGACAAGGAAGAGAAAAACAAAATGTACAGACAATGGATGACCATTAAATGGTGCCATCCCTACAGTACCCTCCTCAAGGATGCCTCCTGGCATACCCAAAAAAGCCCCAACCCCCAAAGACTTGGGTGGGCCGGTGGGGGAACCGTAAGGATGGAGGGCTCAAGGAAGAACATAAGGGCTGCGAACAGACAGATCCAACACCTGGGAATCACATATACAGGGACACAAAAATGTGATTGTTCTGGTAGGCGGCCAGGAGGCCATCCATCAGGCAGAAGGTGGTCGGGCAAGCGGCCAGGAGACCGTCC
>JBBPBX010008391.1:0-21488 GCA_038048925.1 Garcialebias charrua | reverse complement strand
TCTGTGGGCAGTTTTGGCCCCCGCCTTTGTGAACATGTCTCTCCCCCTCGTCTCTCCCCCTTGCTGTGTGTGATAGTGTGATTTTAAAGGTATTGTGACATCATGTTGGAAATTTGCATATTTGTCACAACATATATATCTTATATCATTAAGCTACGTTTGTTTTTGCAAAATAAATTATAAATATATTAAAATTTCATTACACGTTATGGTAATTTTTCGCTGGGATACACCCCTAGAAATCCGAGATTTTCCGCATACGTCATCAGTGACGTGCAAACGGGAAAGGCACTGCTCCAACGCACATGTAAATATTAATGGCGGAGCATGTCGACTCAGACAAGTGCAGCATTTCTAGTGTTGATCTAATGCCACGTTCACACCGAACGCATTTTGAGCTGCAGGAGCAGCCGGTTTACAGTACATGCAAAGTCAATGGGGAACGCACCTCTAGAGGTCGTGCGTCGCATCACGTCCGTTTTGAGTGAGGCGGAAGGGGCGGCAGAACGTTTTCCGTGCATGCTGTGCCTAAGGCAGCCGCCACCGCTCGAGTTGAAAAATCTGAACTTTCGCCGCTCAACGCGTCTTGACAACCAATCAGGGAGAGTCAGCTATGTGACGCGGTAACGAGGGGACAGATGTTGCGCAAGTGTGACATATTGTTTGTGAGACACAGAAACCACCCGCAAATTCGTGTTCAAGTATGGAGGAGAAACTCATCGTTGCTATGTGTTCACATCAAGTCCTTTACGACCAGTCAAGTGTGTTGTACAGAGACCGAAATAAAAATTGGACCTTGCCTGGCGGAGTGAGGAAGTCGGGATATCGGGTAAGTTTTGAATTGTAAACTTTTCACATTTAGCAAGTTTAAGCTTTGCTAGCCGATTTTAGCTAACACAAAGTATAACCACCACGTTTCACGTTTTTCAATGCCTTTGTTTAGTGGCAGCATGCAAGAAAAGGTGGAAGAGTCTCCGGGACACATATGCCAAGGAGACAAAAAAGGAGAGAGACAGAAACCGGAGTGGTGCAGGCGCAGATAGCACACCAAAGTGGAAATACATGGCGGTCATGGCCTTCCGGGGCGAACGCAGGCACACCTCGCTGCCGTTGCTCCTCGTACTTTTTTCTTGTTTTTGTTTTATTCAGTACTTTCTGCTTTTTCACCGACCCTTGCCTGGGCATTTCTACTCATCAACAAACATGGATTTTACTTGGATTTACCTGCTGCCTGCTCTCGTTTGGACTCTGCTGCTTCTCATCCACCACCACCCAGCGTCTGGCCTCCTCCATTATTCAGCTGTTGAGCTCCTTCGTCTTCGTTTCCTACCGGCCGCGCCACCGGTGCTCCCTCTTGAGGAAATTGCCTTCCATCCTCGTCAGAGATACATCCACCGCGGCTCGCGCCGTCGACTGAACGCTGACAAGGCTAATCCCATAGCCTCCATCTGGTCTGACTCTCGCCATTCTTCACGCCACAATGCTCTGACTGCTAACAGCAGCAGCACGTTAGCCAACCTAGCTTGGTCGGCTAACGCTCCAGTCACTACCTCCGCCTCCTCAGTAATGTTTGGACTTCTGAACGTTCGCTCCCTCACGGGCAAAGGTCAGCTTATTCACGATCTAATATCTGACTGAAAACTGGATTTCATCTGTTTAACAGAAACCTGGCAACAACAAAACAACTTTTTTCATCTGAATGAGTCTACTCCACCGGGGTATGTTTACACCGCAAAGGCCCGCGCCTCAGGCAGAGGCGGAGGTCTCGCAATAATTCACCGCGAGAACTGGAAGGTCACTCCGGTTCACCCCCCCTCCCCTCCTCCTCAGCT
Source organism: Garcialebias charrua (assembly GCA_038048925.1). Classification (NCBI taxonomy): domain Eukaryota; kingdom Metazoa; phylum Chordata; class Actinopteri; order Cyprinodontiformes; family Rivulidae; genus Garcialebias; species Garcialebias charrua. Next base: position 19,656 of record JBBPBX010008391.1, on the reverse strand, counting down.
ATCAGTCATACACAGCACAAATCTGGCCTTTGTTCAAGAGTGTCAAGAAGAAAGCTATTTCTCAAATATATCCTTAAGAAAATCTTGTTTCAAGTTTGTCACAAGCCACCAGGGAGACACACCAAGCATGTGGAAGACGTTGCTCTGGTCACCTGAATCCAAAATCAGAACTGTTTGCCCACAATTCAAAACTATCAGTTTGGCTTTAAAGCAACACAGCTCATCACCCTGAACACACCATCCACTGTCAAATATGGTAGTGGCAGCATCATGGTTTGGGCCTGCTTTTCTTAAGCATGGGCATGGAAGATGCTCAGAATTGATGGAAAGATGGATGGTGCCAAATACTGGAACATTAAGGAATAAAACCTGTTTGAGTCTTCAAGAGACCTGAGACTGTGATCGAGTTTTATCTTCCATCAAGACAATGATGATTGTATTCATATTCACACTATTATTTAAACTAAAGACTGACATCAGTCATTTCACTATAAATAGTTTAAGACCTAGAATTCATTTAAATAAGATACATAAGTTCACCCTGCATGCAGAGTTTTGGACTAACTATGATCTTAGGTTGAGAACGGACTGAGTTGCAGCCGTTTTGGTCGAACTAGAAAAATATCTACAAGTAATTTCATGCACATAAAAAGGATGCAATGCTCAGAGTGGGTGTTGTGAATGACTCTCTGTAACTACCACAAACATTTTTGTTAAAAAAGGCAGTGTTTTAATCTGGACTGCTTACTCAAAGAATTGGGTTAATGGTTTCTAAAGAGAAACACAAACTGCAGTCAGTGTTCGTTGATCACATTAATGGGCATTTTGGGGGTTTTAAAGGGAGCAAGCTAACAGAGCTACAACCTGATGGCGTTTCATAGAAAATGCAGATGTTTGATAAGGAAAAAATGTGGGGGAAAAAACCCGCTCATGTTTAGTTTTCATGAAACTGCAAAAAACCACATTAGCTTATTTTGAGTGAAGTTTGGATCTCTGTCTTTAATGCATATCTTAGAGATATTAGTAGAGAAATGTAGAATATACCCAATAATTAAAGGAACTGAATGAAGAAATGTAAGTTTGGTGATAAACATGGGAGTTAGAGTCAGTTTATCAGAAATTTATTCAGGAGTAAATTAACCAAGACAAATCAAGTACATGGGAATGCTAGTTTTCTGAATGAAAAGGTTGACACTTTCAAAACTTTGTAGTATCAAACTCTTGGTCAAGAAAGTGGAGAACTTTAAACTGTTTAAGTGTGCATCTTAATCATCTTGTTTTGGAGGTCAGACCTGCAGTTCTAGGCTCTACAGTACATCCCTTAATTTGCATTTTATCTGGAACTACCTACTGGATGAAAGCAGCACAGAAGCCAGCCTCTCTCCCATTGTGACCCAGGCTCTGACAGGGGACATAAAACTGAATAAATCCCCCCAGGCAGATGTAACGTTGACACTGACTTGTCCTAAAAAACATAACATGTCTAAAGAAAATAATACAGCAAACAGTTGAAAAGTGTCTTCATTTTATTGAATTTTCATCACTCTACCAACAACTTTGTCATTACATCTAGAGCAGCACATTCATGTCGACGTGACGTTCTAAAATGCAGACTACCGGTAGCTACAGGAATATCAATACTGCGTTTGTTTGTGAAAACTTACACACTTTGTCAAGTTTGCATTTAACTTTTTTTTCCTTCTTAACATAGCCATAAAATATCACCGACAAATGTCATCCTATACAAAACTACTGCACTCTGTGGAAACAACATGCCATTGTAAAAAAGGAACAAAATACTGTTTATAATTAAAAAAAAACATATGCTTTAAAGACTTTCCATAGGTTATTCACTTTTATCATGAACTGTAAGACTTACTCACATTTTCAAGTTTGCATTGATTTTTTTAAAACAGTTTTCCTAAAATTTCCTATTTTTGTTGGGCACTTATAGCAGAGACTGTACAGACACATTCACCCATAAACATTAAGTCTTTCTCCTGGACTGGTTCAGATCTTTCCTCTCCAATAGGCTGGAATGTGTCAGTCTTGGCAATGCCACTTCCCAGACAGTCGGTGTCTCCTGTGGTGTACCTCAGGGGTCAGTTCTGGGGCCCCTGCTGTTTTCCCTTTACATGCTGCCTTTGGGTCAAATTATTAATCAGTTCAACATTTCCTTTCACTGCTATGCCGACGACACACAACTTTACATCAGGACTGGAGCATCATCATCATCCCTATCTCCGTCTTCACTCACTGTTCTCTCTGCCTGCCTGGAGGAAATAAAGGCATGGATGAATCAAAACTTTCTTCAACTGAACTGCTCCAAGACCGAGGCCATATTGATTGGCACCCCTCACCAGATACAAGCATCAACTTTAACAACAATCTCCTTCTCTGGTCAAGACATCCCCCTCTCCACCTCTGTTACAAATCTTGGAATAAAAATGGACTCTCATCTCACATTTGAAAATCACATTAAGCATCTGTTTAAAACCTGCTTCTTCCATCTTCGAAACATCTCCAGACTTCGCCCATCTCTGACTTTTTCTGATGCTGAGAAACTCGTCCATGCCTTTGTCTCCTCCAGGCTCGACTACTGCAACTCCCTGTTTATTGGTATCCCTGGCAAAAACATTCAGAAGCTTCAATATATTCAAAACAGTGCAGCTAGGATTCTGTTGAGAGTTCGCAAATTTGATCATATTACACCCATTCTCCATAACCTCCATTGGCTTCCTGTCACCTACAGAATTCAATATAAAACTGCTCTCATTACCCATCAATGCTTGCACGGCACTTCACCTGACTATCTAAAGGACATTCTTGCACCATATTCATCCACCCGGTCTCTACGGTCACAGAACAGTAATTTACTTCATATTCCTCGGACCAAATTGAGGACCATGGGAGACCGAGCATTCTGTGTGGCTGCCCCCCGCCTGTGGAACTCCCTCCCTGATGACCTGAGAGCTCCACAGTCACTGGTTGACTTTAAAAGCGGCATTAAGACTTTTCTTTTTAAGCAAGCCTATTCTGCCTCCACATGATTTTATCTTTGATCTTAGCTGATATCTTTATTGATTTTACTTGATTTTATCACTTGTTTTATTTTATTTATTTTTTAAGCAAGCCTAAATCTACATGATTTTATCTTTGATCTTAGTCGATATTATTGTTGATTTTATTTGATTTTATCACTTGTTTTATTTTTTTATCTTTACCTTGTTACACATTGTAGCACTTTGAGATTTTTATTAATGAAAAGTGCATTACAAATTGAATTCATTATTATTATTATTATTATTTCGACAGCTTAAACATGCATAAACAGATCAACAAAAAAAAACCATACAGGCACTCCCTGCTAGATTATTTCTACATGAAAAAGTGTGAAAACATAAACTATTCTCAATCATTTAACATTACTTTTGATGTGTTGAGGTTTCACATTTAAATAATATTGAACTGTCCCATTCTGCTCAGGATTCTTCTCAGAGTGCGCATACTGATGATGATGTCATCCACAGTGCGAAGCATCATCAGTATCTCTCCATGTTTTAGACCAAGCATGAAGTAAAACTTGATGAAATTCTGTAAATTAGCCATTGTGCAGGCAAAAACAAGCGTATGGGCGAACTTGCATTATGGGTAATGGTGCTGATACCATGTGGATGGACATCTATACTTATCACGTAATAACGTGATACGTATCACGTAATAACGTGATATTATCACGTAATAATGTGATATTATCACGTAATAACATGATATGTATCACGTAATAACGTGATACGTATCACGTAATAACGTGATATGTATCACGTAATAACGTGATATTATTTTGATTTGATTTGATGTTTATTCATTCATTTTAAAAGAACAATACAAAACAGTTTCATCAGATACAAGAATACAAGTAGGATAAAATGAAAGGAGCAGAAAGAAGATTAAATCTTATTATATCTGCCCCTTATTTCACAGTTTGTTCAACCAATGATAACCTTCAAACTACATCACAAAATGAATAACTCTACTTAATTTTTCTAACTCTAATACACAAACTACATCACAATTTTTTTATTATTATTATTATTTTTAATTAAATTTATTCATTTTACATCAATAAAAAACAACATTTAAACATACAGTGTACAATATAAAAGACATAAAATGAAAGGAGGCAGAGAGAAGAAATAATCTTATAGTATCTGCCCCTTTTTTTTTCTTAAAAAAAACAAAAAAAAACACAAAAGCAAACTCAATCCAAACAATTAACTAATGCAACGTTTTTCTATAGTAATTGAACAAAAAACTTAATTTTTTGACTAAATACTTACTAATAGAATCGATTTAACTAAAGATTTTCGTATTTTGTTAACAACCTAGATTTAATCATTTTTTTAAACACAAGCATAGATTTAGCGTATTTAACATCATTTTCTAAATTGTTCCATAAATCAATTCCCTGTATCGAAACAGTCCAACCCTTCAAACTGGTCCTATACTGAGGTTTTGCAAAAATCTCAGTTCCCTTAAGACTATAACAAGACCTTCTTTTGACAAAAAACTTTTGAACGTTTGGAGGCAGTAAGTTGTGTTGAGCTTTATACATAACTAATGAAATATTATAATCCACCAAATCATAAAATTTCAATAACTTAAGTTGGTTAAATAATGTATTAGATGGATGACAATAAGGTTTTCCTAAAATAATTCTCACAGCTCTTTTCTGTAAAATAAAAACAGGCTTTGTCATAGTTTTAAATGCCTTTCCCCAAACTTCAAAACAATAAATTAAATGTGGAACAAAAATGATATTATATCACAAATGCAAAGCTGTCTCATTCAAAAAATCTTTAACTTTATACAGTACCGCAGTAGATCTGGCTAACTTAATTTTTACTGAAGTGATGTGCTGTTTCCACGATAGTTTGTCATCAATTACCACACCCAAAAACTTCACCTCATTAACTCTCTTGACTTCCACACCATCAATTTTTAGAAAAAAATCCATATTCTTTTTTGTATTACTAAATAGCATGTAATTGGTTTTTCCAAGATTCAGTGATAGCTTGTTTAATTTAAACCAGGTTTGTATTTTTGCAAATTCCATTGTTATCAACGCAGTCATTTGTTCAAGGTCACTACCAAAATAAAAGAAGGTAGTATCATCAGCAAACAATATACAATTTAGCAGTTCAGACACCTTCACTAAATCATTTACGTATAAAATAAACAACTTTGGTCCGAGTATCGAGCCCTGCGGGACTCCACATGTAATTGGACAGAAATCAGATTTTGTATCGTCAACATACACAAACTGCTTTCTGTCCGTCAAATAACTTTGTATCCACTGCAGAGCTCGCCCTCTAATACCATACCTGTTCAGTTTGGTGACAAGAATAGTGTGGTCAATAGTGTCAAACGCTTTTCTTAAGTCAACAAATAAACTTATGCAGTGTTGTTTTTGATCTATGGCTGTGGTGATTTTTTCTGTTAGTTCCATAAGTGCCATTGATGTGGAATTTTTTGCTCTGAATCCATATTGGCTAGCACTCAAGATGTCATGTTTTTCAAGAAATTTATCCAATTTGTTTACAAATACTTTTTCAAGAATTTTAGAGAATTGTGGTAACAGTGAAATGGGTCTATAATTGTCAAAAACACCTTTATCACCATTTTTAAAAATAGGGATCACTTTAGCAATTTTCATATTATCAGGAAATATGCCCTCTGAAAGAGACAAGTTGCATATGTAAGTAAATGGTTCAATGACCTGATGTATTATATTTTTTACAACCACCATATCCATATCAACCCAATCCCTAGATCTCTTGTCTGCAAATTTTTCAACTATCAAGAGTAATTCCTTACTGTCAATTTCTTGTAAAATCATAGTATCTCCACAGTCTTCTATCAAATAGTTCACATTTCCATCAACACTTGGGATTTCATTTACAAGATTTGGCCCTATATTCAGAAAATGGTTATTAAATTGATTTACAATTTCATTTTCATCTTGCGTTTCTTCATTGTCTTTCATGAAAAACTGTGATAAGGTCGTATTTTTGGGGGGATTTTTCAAAACACTGTTCAAGACTCTCCAGGTTCCCTTCATATCACCATTTGTTTTGTGTAATAAATCACTATAAAATTCTCTCTTTTGTCTTTTTATAATTCCTGTTAATTTGTTCTTGTATTTTTTATATTTAATCTCCGCCTTCTTTTATATTTAATCTCTGCCTCGGGAGTTCAATGAATAACTCTACTAAATTTTTCTAACTGTAATACACAAACACACTAAGCTACATCATAAGTACAACATAAATGTTAACATATTATCACATAATAACGTGATACCAGTGCTGGGCAGCGCTAATCCAAAAATTAGTTCCGCTATTTCTAAAGCACTAATTAATTTATTTAGGTCCGCAATTTCAAAAGCACTAATGTCTTGTGAAAATTAGGGGAAGCTAATTCTAAACTGCTAATTAAATTCAACAATTGGTAGCTAGCAAGTTATGCAATATTTGCACTACACTGCCAACTAGCGGTCCATATCCTAGATGTTATTACTGTTTTTCTCTTACATTTTGTTGTTGGATGTAACTGGGACCCCGTGTACATAATCTCATCTCATCACATGTACTACATGCGGTGCAAATGACAATAAAGACTCTCTGACTCTGATAGTAATATTGCTTGTAATAATAATCATTTTCTTAGAGTATAACCAATAGACAAAATACACAGAACAAAACAGACCCTAATTACAACCAATAGACAAAATGCACACAACAAAACAGACCCTGATTACACCCAAGAGTTCTTTTTTTCCTATTTTAAATCAGTTCTTGAATCCCGGATGATTAAAGGTCCATCAATCAATAATCTGGTAGTTTGTAGTTCATGATCCAGGGTAATATGTCCAGAAAAAAACAAATAGTTTGGTGCAATTTAAGTCCTACCGCACAGCTGCGGTGATCCGGTAGCTTGCCATCCTGGGTGGGAACAGGGGGTGAAAAAAACCCTGACCTAAACAAGGTCATAAACAAAACAAAAATTAGCATTACTATATACACAGGACTAAACTGTTATCAAAAATAGTTAAACATTCACATAGTTAAACATTCACAAAAACAAATAAAATAATTCCAGCAGGTATTTTTCAAGAATCATTCAAATGTCCTGTTAAGCACCTTGGTCAATGCAAGGCATTGCAGGAAGGTGCTATACAAATAAAGTTTATTATTATTATTATAACTTCAATTCAAAGACCACATCAACAGTACATATCAAATTAAAGTTACAGATCAAGTTTTAAAGTGCACTTCCAAGTTGTATCCAAGTTTAATTCATATAAGAGTCAATTAATCTTAATTTACTTCAATATTGTTTCACAAAAACAAATAGTAATTTTTTTTCTTGCGCAACCCAAAATAAATTAAACCAATTCCAAATTTCTATAGGCAGTCAACAGATTTAATGAAAAGTAACTAAAATGATCCTAAAAGGATGAAATTACAAAAATCAAAGGATTTATTTAATACTTTACGTATATATATTCTATTCGGCCACGAAATTAACAAAAAGAGAATGATCTTTTAATCACTAAGACCACTTTTAAATCTCAAATAAATGGGCGTGTCGCCACCACATTTCTATTTCATAAAGGAACCCAAATACATAAAACGAACGACTCACCGTCGAGTGGTCGACACAAAACACACAATACAATCCTCCGGCCGCGTTAATTTAGCTTGATACAGCGGGGTTCTCCCATGATTTATGAAGAGACCGAGCACAACCAGCTAGCCACAGAATAATAATAATAATAATAATAATAATAATAATAATAATAAACTTTATTTGTATAGCACCTTCTTACAATGCCTTGCATTGACCAAGGTGCTTAACAGGATAAAAAGATGAATAAACTGGAACAATAAATCAATGAAAATAGAATAAGAAACAACAGCAATAAAAGAAGGCAATGGAAATAAAAATGCTACATACTAAAATACCAAAAGTAATAAAAGTTACACACTGAAAGCTTTTTTGAACAAGTGGGTCTTCAGTCTGGTTTTGAACAGAGTCAGATCAGAGGTGGCACGCAGCTCAAGGGGGAGGCTGTTCCAGGCTTTTGGGCCGGCAACAGAAAATGACCGGTCTCCCCATTGTTTGTACCTTGAGCGAGGCACCTCCAGCAGGTGTTGACTGGCAGATCGTAAAGCTCTGCCGGGCTGATGGACTTTCAGAAGTTCTGAGATGTAGAGAGGTGCAAGTCCATTCAGAGCTTTGAAAACAAACAGCAGCAGCTTGAACTGTATCCTGAACTGAACCGGGAGCCAGTGTAGAGGACAGGACAGGAGTGATGTGTTCATATTTTCGTGTGTAGAATTAGCACCCGAGTTCACCTCTGACCCGGAATGGATGTCAAGATGCAATAGTCCATTTTTAGTAGGGGGATACAGAAATCGACCGGTTTTTGTATTGCATTTTTAATTATCATTTTCATCGTAACTATAATTATTTTTATGTTAAATGTACATTAACAAGCATGAGCAATGTTAGGGATGTAGGTGACTGGCCGGGGCGGGGCCCCTGCTGATTGGGAGCCCCAGGCAACGGCATCATTTGCCTACATGGTAGATCCGCGTCTGTCCCCTCTGCTCCCCCTCTGCTCCCCCTCCCTCCTCTGCTACGAGAGCCAGCGTAAGAGCCCGTAAATAAGTTTTTTTCGTTTTTACTGATAGATAATTAGTTATTAGCGGTACTGCATTTTAAATAAAAATAGCACAAATCCGCTTATGAATTATAAAAGTTAGTCAAACCGCTGTAACGCTGAATAATTGTTTAGGTCCGCTGTAAGCGGATTAGCGCATTAGCGCTCCCTGGCGGTCTGACACCCAGCTTTGCGTGATACGTATCACGTAATAACGTGATACGTATCACGTTATTACGTGATAAGCCCCAAAAAATATTTTCACCAGGTGGCAGCACTACACTTCCGTACAATATCGGTTCTTCTCATCCTCATTTCATTGTACTATTGACCCTGTAAGCCTGCAGACGACAAATAAACATAATATTATATGATAGGACGGCTTGCCATACTCAGCCCCGCCCCATGCTTCACATGGTCGTGCGCGCGCAGCAGATCTCGTTCTCGTTCCTTCAGCTGCTCCCTCCTCAACTCCTCTCGAAGCTCCACCGACTTGTCACCAAAGATGGCGATTTGCTGAGTGCTCATGGAGACACACACTTCTCTGCTAGTTGTTATCTTACCCCCAACGCCAACTTTAGGAACAGATTAAGCGCACAGCGAGCACCTGTTTGTGTGTGTGACGGCACGTGAGCCTCTGCCGCCATGCAGATCACTCTGAAGACGCTGCAGCAGCAGACCATCCAGATCGAGATAGACCCCGAACACACGGTGAGCGGCTCTGTGCTAACATGCTAACACCGCTAGCCGCGGCACTTACGTTTTATCTTCACGTGTAGACTGTTTAGCTTTCCGACGCTCATGTCGTCATACATGTTAAACATAAATATCACGTTTTACCGAAATTTACCCACTTTTGTAAAATTCCTTATCAACGCGACACCTCAGTGTTCCGAGCTAGCGTTAGCGAGCTAACATCGCTAACGCTAGCTCGTTAACCAACTGAAAGCGACGCGACCGGAAACCAGTTTTTTTAGCATAAAAAGTTTTTGCCGTGGCTGCTTCAGAGTTGTTGTAATTAATTTACATCCGTCTCGGCAAAAGTTCACATCATCCGGGACAAAAGGGAAGCATGGGCAGGAATGATAGGAATGCTAATGCTCATGACACTGCTATTTACACACTAGCGTTAGCTCCAGTTTGTCAACATGCCCTCATCATGTGAGGACATGGCACTGGTTTGATTAACTCTGATCCGTCATTATTTATAGATAATTTACAGATTAAATTAGTTTTAGGTGATACATGCTTTAGTAATCATTGCTGGAAAATAAAACTCCAAAAAAAGGTCATTTGATGCCTTTCTAATAATAAATTCAATTTATACAGCACTTTTCATTAATAAAAATCTCAAAGTGCTAATACATTTGTGGACCAACCTAATACATTTCTAAAATGTATTAGGTTTCATAATTATTGGAATAAATTGAGCTGTTTGAATCGTTTTGAGTTTATGTTAATAACGAGCTGGTTGTATTCTCACAGGCTACACAGATATTCACTCGAAGAGATAACAGCTTTTGAAGGCCATTCAGGAGCTCCTGGCCTTCATCACCAATAAGGCACTTTTTGTATTTATTTATTCATATGTTATCAGGTCAAGGCCTTGAAAGAGAAGATAGAAGCAGAACGGGGAAAAGACAACTTTCCTGTTTCTGGTCAGAAACTTATATATGCTGGCAAAATCTTGCAAGATGACACGCCAATTAAAGACTACAAAATTGATGAGAAGAATTTTGTTGTAGTGATGGTGTCTAAGGTGAGATGATCTCTTGTGTTGATGCTAATGGGTGATCATAGCAGTTTCAGAGTCATAAATCAGAACACTTCTAATCTAACAATTTATATTTTTAAAATGCAACAAGGCTAAGCCAGCAGCTGCTGCCTCACCTCCTGTCTCAGAAGCACCCAAGCCTCCTGTACAAGACTCTGGCTCCACATCAACACCTGCTCCGGCTTCAAACCCTGCTCCGGCTCCTGCTCCGGCTCCGGCTCCTGCTCCTGCTCCCACCCCAGCAGCTGCCCCAGTTCCTTCCGAGGAGGCCAAACAGGAGCCAGACACGGCAGACACAGAACCACAACAACCAGCCAGGTACAACCTTTAGGATCTCAACCCTCCTGCTGCTCATAGGTCACTTTGATCACAGGGCAGCTGGAAGGTCAAATTGTTAAAAACAACAGGACTTCTTTCTTTTTTGAAGATATTTTGCTGCTCATCTGAGCAAGTTTTCAAATACTTGAGGAACGTATTAAGTTCTAAGTTTTTAATAATCTGCATTGAAGTCAATCAACATCAGGACCAACTTTTAGGCAAGAGTTAAATGGTGACATCTACAGTCAGTCTGGGATTTTTTTTTTGTGTAACAGCAATTTTCTGTAACTTCCTAAAAAGAGGCCCCAATTTTTTTTTTTACCGGTATTTAGTTTTTCAAACACATTTGCTAGATGGACTCGGATTGCTTGACCCAGCAGGCTGGCTCATTACAGAAAGAGATGCACCTCAGAAAGTAGATTTAAAATTATTTATACTCAATAATAAATAAACTATGGTAATTCCAAAACAGTTGGCAAGTTGTGCAAAATGTAAGTAAAGCTGAATGCAATGATTTCCTATCCTGGTTTGAAGGATTCTGACCAACAATCCTGGGTCTTTGATGGATGTTTGTTTCATCATGCATCAAATGATTTGTAATGGTGAGATGTCTGAACTGCAGGCAGACCAGTTCAGCACCCAGACTCCTACTACGAAGCCATGCTGTTGTAATGGATGCAGTTTGTGGTTTTGGGATGTCTTGTTAAAATATACAAGGTCTTCCTTGAAATAAAGTTGTGTGGATGGAGCGTGTGTTGTTCTAAAACCTGTACAGACTTTTCTGAGTTTGAACCTTTCCAGATGTGTAAGGTACCCATGCCAGAGGAGTGAACGCACCTCCATACCATCAAAGAGGCAGGCTTTTGGTCTGCGCTCTCATAACAGATGGGATGGTTCTACGAGGACATGTCGTTTGGTATTTCCAAAATAATTTCAAAATGTGATTTGTCTGACCGCAGAACAGTTTTCTACTTCACATCAGTCCATCTTTAATGAGCTTTCGGTCCAGAGAATCTGATGGCGTTCACATATGGCTTCTTCTTGAATGATAGCGCTACAACCTGCGTTTGTGGATGGCACTGTGAACTGTGCCTACAGTGATTTGTGGAAATGTTCCTGGGACCGTGCAGGGATGTCCAGAACAGAATTGGACCGTTAATGTGGCTCCTGGAGATCTGACATCCAGAACTGACTTTAAGCAGTGTTTCTCCAGATTTGTAAAATGATTTTTTTAATCTGATGAACTGAAGATGATCATCAGTCTTCCCAATGTTTTCCTTACTGAAGAACATTTTGATAAAACAGTTTCATTGTTCTTATTTGTGCCACACTTTTTTTTCCCCGACCCAACTTCTTTACGATGTTGCTGCCATCAAATATGAAATTTACTAATTTTCGGTTCTTTCAGCTCCGGTCTGCTGAGTGGGTTGGGTGCCCTCCTTGTATAATGGTAGGGGAAACAATGGTTTCAATATTCAATATGTTTACTATGTTCTAAAAACCATGGGTTTTTGACATTTACAAATCATTGTTTTATTTATCTATTTTATACAAAGTCTCAACTTTTTCAGATTTGGGCTTGTAGATGTGCTTTATGCTCTTGGCATTTTCCACAGTCTCAACTCTCACTGGTTCTGCACACACTGCTAATATTCACCCCCTCTCAGCCCAGTTTATGGGACCACCTTGTTTGAGGTTCCCAGCAGGCTGTTGGAGATGATGGCACGACATAGCTACACCCGGACTTATAAGCAGTTCCGGGATAAGCTATGGAAATTGAAGTACGATTATAGGGCGATTAGGCCCACAATGGGCAGAGTGCCTCAAACACTGACCTGTTTAGATACCGCCCACTTTGCATTGATGATCTTGCCCGCAAAGCAGGAAACGAGTCACAGTGACAAATCACCTCCACCTGAGAAGAACCGATGAGACAAGAGCCGAATGGAGCCGCACTTACCAATGGCAAAGTGGCTTCTTTGTACCTCAGCAGTGTTTCCCCTACCATTATACATGTCGGGTGTTCCACCCTGTCAACAGAACGGAGTGCCCTGCATCTAACTGTATAATACCCCCCACCTTCCCAACAACTGCCTGCACTAATGTAGCGCTTAGCTAGTGGCGCGCAATACAGACGTGCTAGCTAAAAAGCTATAGAGGTAGTGCTCCATCTCCCAGACGCTAAGTGTTTGTTGTGGGTTTCATTTATGCACAACAGATCTTAAGCTTCATTTTATTTACCGTAGTTGTTTTGGGAAACTGCACATGCACTTTAGTTTTTGTGGTGGATTTTGTTGATCTATATTTTGTGCAGACTTTTTCTATCTAAATAACAGAAGGGCCATTTTTATTTTTTTATACTTTATACTGAATACTTTACTAAATAAAGTGATTTCAGTAAAATCAACTCTTGTTGTGCAAAGCAACATGTTGAGTTAATTTTGTCAAATTAATAACTATGATTTGTTTTTTTTAATCACAAGATTTATTGTTATTGTCAGAATGCTCTGAAATATCACATTATATTTGAGCCATATCGCCCACACCTAATTTTATGTATAATGTTGAAAACAAATATTCTTAATTTATAGCAGAAAGGTTACTTTTATGGTAAGTGGTAATAAAGCACATTTCTATCTGATCAAGGTACTCAAAGCTCTTTACAACAAAATCTGTGCCCTCATTTATCCATTCATACAGCACTTCTAGATCTATACAGAGACTAATCAGAGCTTTATCACATTCATATACAGCACTGATGGGACACACATCAGAGGCAATGAGGGGTTCAGTGTCTTGTCCAGGGACACTTCAGCATGTGCCTGCTGGTGGAATTCAGCCACAGCCGCCTCCAAGTTCATAATTGAACTTGTTAAAAAAATTTAATGAAATAAGATCTACACAATAAAATGTGTTCAAAGTACATCAACACACAGGTTGTGCTGAGCTCTGTTGTCCTGTTGATGTTTGCCAGATATCAGGATGAGTGTTTTCTGCTACAACTGACAAACAAAAATATCTTTAAGTGTTTTACTTTAGATACTTTTTAATTGTTAATTACAACAGAGCTCAAACATAACGAAGCTGCAGACACAACTTCAATCAACCCAACATGAGCTCAGATTCTGGTCTACAAGTTTTCTCCAACTTTTATTCAGGGGAAAATGCAACAGACAGTCTAACATGACACGGTGCATTTAGGAGCTTCATAAACTTGCAGTCATTTAATTTTTGCTTCTACCGTCTCATCCCTCCTCAGAACATCATGTTCTGCTGTTGCTCAGAACTTTTACATCGCTGTCACTGGCACTTCTTTTTCTTTATCAGATGCTGCCAGCTGGTGATTTTGAATCAAAAAGAACAGACCCCCCCCCCCCGCTTGCTATAAAGGAGGACTACTGTACTGGGCAGCTCTGTGAGCGCCCAGGTGTGACGAGGCTAAATGTTTTGGCAGCATGAAGCTCGTTAGCCCGTCATCAAAAATAAAAATAAATCCATAAATTAGCCACAGCATTGTATAATCCGTGGGGTTCGAAGCGTGTGAAAAAAGTAGTGGCTTATAGACCGGAAATTATGGTATATATATATTTACTTAGTGAAGCCCCAACCTTCTGAAAGAAGTGGTCCAGTTTTAGTAGATCTTGTAAACGTAAAGTGTTACATGTTACAAGTTAAACTGTTGGGGAATAAATGTATGATTGCATTTACGTCACTTTTTTACATTTCAGCTTCTACTCTGGCCAAGCGCTCATTTATGAAGCACAGCTGACATTTTCTTTAGTTATAAACACTAACATTGTTGGTTACACCTGCTTTGATCATTTAGCGGGACTGTTTGCTAACTGAACTGACGTCAGTTGAATTGTGATTATCTGCTGCCTCGTTCAACACACGCATGTTTCAGGATCACAGTTCTGCCCTTTGGGTCCTCTAATGTTTGTTGTTTCTCATGTTTTGTAGCTCCAGTGGTGGGAGTCAGGGTCTGGATGCCTCCTCAGCACTGGGTACGTAAAACGTTGATCAGGTTCTCATCACATGGGTTAAAGATGCTGCTGGTGCTCATCTCTGGTTATTATGGTTTCAGTTTCTGTTGGCTTCGTTAACAAGTGAGTGCAGTAATGATTGCTTTGATGTTCACATCTGTATTTATTAGTAAATGTGTTGTTGCAGATGCTCCGGCTGCAGTTGTTGCTGCTGTCAGTCAGGACTCGGCAAGCTGCAGCACGTTACGTAGCCCTTCTATGTTTGGCCTCTCACAAAAGCAAGCCCTCCCTTGTTGTGGTCACAGACGGTGACAGGGATTCCCCTTTAGTCCACTCATAGTTCATAACCAGAGAGAGAATAGAATACGTGTCATGCAGTTATTTAAAGCTCCGCTGGTTTTTATGTACAGTGGACAAGTAGCTACACTGATGATTTTTCATGTTTTCCCACCTACAGAGAACGGAGAGGTCTGTGATTTTTTTTATCATCTGTACAACTGTGAGAGACAGAATCTAACACAAAAATCCAGAAAATCACGTACGATTTTTAATTAAAGGTGCAGTCTGCAGTTTCTGTAGTGCAGTCTGTAACTTTTCTAAAAATATATTTAACATATTTCTTCACTCTGTCACTATCTCCTGACAGACCGATGTTAGACAAAGTAATCTCTGAAAAAAACTATATTCCCCTTGCTTCTCCAGGTGTTACTAAAAGCATTTCTAAAAAGCCACAGTGACCCGCCGTTAACCAGCCAATAAAAACCAGAGTTTTTAACCAGCCAATAAAAACAGAGCTTCTCAGTTCTCACACTCCTAACCCACGCCCCCGCCTGTCCCAGCCTCAGCGGCCGCGCAGGTTCTCGTTGAAATAATTGCAAAGCGATGCAGAACTGTTTTGGTGACATTCTCTACATGAATGCTCCTACAAGCACCCTGCGGATGTTGGATGTTGTCTATCATGGTGCACTAAGATTCATAACTGGTTGTGATTATCGTACCCACCACTGCACCCTGTATTCACTGGTTAACTGGACATCATTAACCTCACGCAGACTCTTCCACTGGTACATTTTCATCTTTAAATCACTTCTTGGTCTGCTGCCCTCATACATCTCCTCCTACATGTCTTTGCGTGAGTGCAGCTACAGCGTGCGCTCTCAGGACATGATTACCTGCAGTGTTCCGTCAGTGAGGACTGAACTTGGAAAAAGGGCCTTCTCCTACTCCGCTCCTGCTTCATGGAATATCTTACAAAAAGATCTGAAGCTCTCGACCTTGACTTCTCTAAATGGTTTTCAGAATCTGTTGGAATCCTGGCAAAAACCAATGCAGATTTGTTCCTGTCTTTGATTTTATACGTCTACCTTATAATGTTTTGCTAGTTTTTTGATACTTTGTTAAAAAAGTATTTCTTTCTTTTGTTTTTTCTCTTTTTTGTTTTCTATTGTTTATTGTTTGTTTATTGTTTATTGTTTAAGGAAATTCTACCATTGCTGTTCATCGTTCTTTAGTTTTAGCAGGTCGCTTTCGTAAATGAGCCCATGAGGTTCAATAAGATTTACCTGACTAAATAAAGGTTGAATGAATGAATGAATGTGACACAAATGTATTAAATTCCCCTTCTTCATCCATGATTTGGACTTTTCTTTTGTTTTTTTGCCAAAAGTCAAGTGATCGCTTCCTCCTCCGCTGACTCAATGACTGAAATGAGGAAATGAAT
This sequence comes from Garcialebias charrua, assembly GCA_038048925.1. Classification (NCBI taxonomy): domain Eukaryota; kingdom Metazoa; phylum Chordata; class Actinopteri; order Cyprinodontiformes; family Rivulidae; genus Garcialebias; species Garcialebias charrua. The sequence continues at coordinate 3,133 of JBBPBX010008391.1, read as the reverse complement.
GAATTTGTCACGAGCGAATTAAACTCGGGTTCAACGTGGCTGCGTGAGGCTCTGCAGATTTCATGGTGTGCTGGACCAGCGCTCCATGTTTTTATTTTATTTTTTAGAACGTTTTATTAACATATAAACACAGAACTTCGCAGTGGCTGAGATAGGACATGTAGTGGAGGCGGAGCTAAGGAGGCAGAGCTGAATTTCAGCGAGAGCAAGGGGGAGCAGAGCCATATATGGCTCTGAGGGGGAGGGACCAGAATGCTTTCACTGTTAAAATTTTTTCTAAGTGCTGCGTTCTACAGAAACTGCAGACTTCACCTTTAATTAGCATTTTCTTGCATTAAACACGTTTTTGATTCAATAGAAAAACAGAACTTAATATTTGGTCCAGAGACCTTTGTTTTCAGCTACTGAGGTCAGAGGTTTCCTGTAGTTCTGGACCAGGTTTGCGCACACTGCAGCAGCAATGTTGGCCCACTCCTCCATACAGATCTTCTCCAGATCTTTCAGGTTTCAGGGCTGTCGCTGAGAAACATGAGTTTCATCACCCTCCAGAGATTTTCTATTGGGTTCAGGTCTGGAGACTGGCTCGGCCCCTCCAGGACCTTGAAATTGTTCTTATGGAGCCACTCCTCAGTTGTCCTTGCTGTGTTTGGGGTCATTGTCATGCTGGAAGACCCAGCCATGACCCATCTTCAATGCTTCTAACAAGGGAGGAAGGTTGTTGGACAAAATGCAAAGTGGACAAAGTGCAGTGGAGAGCATCCTGTGCTCCAGCATCAATAGCTGTGTTTCCGTCCATTTTCATTTCGAATTTTGAGCTAATTTTTGAAATCTCGCAAATATGTAAATACAAATTAATGCGAAGCAGAAGTGTTTCCATCTGCTGGCTTGTAGCGCATCTACCAAGCCACGCACAGCGTCATTACGTCAGACGTCAGCGTCATTACGTCAGACGTCAGCACTGCGCATGTCTACAGTAAACAGGAAGTAGCGGTTGAAAACAGAACCCGGCCACACATCTCGTCAAAATGGAGAGAATATTTCAGGTACGTGTTGCTATCGGGCAAGTTGTATTTATTCTGTCATGCAAACTAGTTTTAGCGATGTTACATGTTGTCCGGAGCGGAAACAGCTGAACGTCACGTGACGTGAATGTTCGCTACGGCAGAACCGAGTCGGCAAATCTGTTTCCATCTGTCGTTGTGCGCATCTGCTCATTTTCGAAGATCCCAAAAACCACCTCAAGCGAGCGTATAAACTTTTTGGCGAATTTGAGGAAGTAAATACGGATTTGGCCGTTTCCATTAAAGTCCAACACCCACCATGTTTTCAAATTGCATCGCCATTAATATTTATTAGTTTATTTAAAAATAATACAGGAGCGTTTACTTATATTGTGGAGAAATAACGCTAAATGTGTTATTTCATGATTTATAGCAGATTTTAGCATGCAGCTCCGGGAAAATCTGCCCCTCTCCATATATGGGCATTCACATGGGCATTCACGTCACCAAAGTGACGCCTTGGAGTTACAGGCGAGCGAGGAAAAGAAAAAGGAAGCATTTTTAAATATTCCCTAAAGCTGCCTGTGTTGATTAATCCTGCTGTCGCTCACTCATGTCTATCATATTCTGAGCGAGCATCCACTTAGACATACTAGTTTAATTCGTTTGATCGCGACAAATTCATTCATTTCCGCATCGGCTTTTTATTCTCTCCCCCCTTGACCAGAAAGGCAGCCACGCAGCTGAGCTCTGCGCGCGTGCTCCCCGCGTGCTCCCCCCGTGCTCCCCGCAACAAGGCTGACGAGAGCAAATAAATACACTCGAGGGAGCAAATTACAGGTAGTCCCCGATTTACGAGCGCTCTGATCTGCGAGGTTCCAGACTTACGAGCTGCACATTTTTGGAAAAAACGAAAAAAATACTGAGTTTTCATGTGTTTTTTCACTTCAGTTAGCAAGTTAAGCATATAAACACACGTTTCCGATCATTTTTATGCACTCAAAAGTAGTTTTTAGATGAAAATAGAGTGTTTTTAGGTGCGCTAGCGAAAACCGTTCCAATTTACGAGCGGATTTCCGGATTTACGAGCGAAATGGCGGCCGTTCCAAATTACGAGATTTCCGGTTTACGAGCGCCTCGCTGTGACGGATCTCGCTCGTAAATCGGGGACTACCTGTACACCGGCACGAGGAACTTCAAAGGAACGAGGAACCAGCGGAACGAGGAGCCAGAGACGCGCGCGGCTCGCTCCTCTGGGCAGAATGAATGAGAGCAGCAACCAGGTCAGCAGTGGTGTTATAAAATAAATAATAAATAAAATCAGAGCGCTGGTCCATATACACACAAATGCACCAGGAAATATGCAGGAAATATGCAGTTTTAACTACCACTCTCTCTCATAAACCTCCATGGAAACTCACTCCTACCTTCTGCCTTCTGGGTGGAGATCGATGTAACAAAAGTCACATGACCCTTCGGGACTCTTCGGCCAGGTTTCCGGATTCATTCGGGAGTGGGTTGTTTTTTTTTGTTTTTTTAACCCTCGCCTGGCCCAAATGCAAAAATGAAAATAGACCTAATAATAAATTACAGTAATTGTCCAATATGGTGAATTGTTAGTGTCATGGTGGGTGTTGTCCTTTAAGCTTTTCTGCTGCGATACTTCAAAATGCGCAGCTAGAAACCTTGATGGAAACACGGCTAATGTGTGGCATGGAGGCTGCACAGTTGCAGAGAGGAAAGCTCTGCAGAGAGTGGTGAAGGCTGCACAGAAGTCTGTTGGAGTCAGTCTCCCCACCATCACAGACATTTACACCTCCAGATGCAGGAAAAGAGCCACCTGCATCATGAAAGACCTCACTCACCCAGCACACTCACTCTTTGCCCCACTCCCCTCAGGACGGAGGTTGAGGAGCATCAAATGTAGAACCACTAGACTGAGGAACAGCTTCTACCCTGAGGCTGTTAGACTCATGAATAAATAAATAATAAGAATAAACACTGCAAAATATCACATCATGCTGATGCTGATCTGTTTTCTTGTTGCTGTGTTCATCTGTGACCATCTGCTCATACAGACTCATGTTCGTGCTGCTGTTTATAATGATGTTTTTCCACTACATTAGGGCTTA
>JBBPBX010008390.1:46800-62670 GCA_038048925.1 Garcialebias charrua | reverse complement strand
TATTTGCACTACACTGCCAACTGAAAAGTAACTAAAATGATCCTAAAAGGATGAAATTACAAAAATCAAAGGATTTATTTAATACTTTACGTACATATATTCTATTCGGCCACGAAATTAACAAAAAAGAGAATGATCTTTTAATCCCTAAGACCACTTTTAAATCTCAAATACACGGGTGTGTCGCCACCGCATTTATACATAAAAGTAACCAAAATACATAAAACTAACGACTCACCGTCGAGTGGTCGACACAAAACACACAATAAAATCCTCCGGCCGCGTTAATTTGGCTTGAAACAGCGGGGTTCTCTGCGGATTTATCCAAGAAACCCAGCACAACCAGCTAGCCACAGAATTAGCCCCCGAGTTCACCTCTGACCCGGAAGATGTCAAGATGGAATAGTCCATTTTTAGTAGGGGGATACAGAAATCGACCGGTTTTTGTATTGCGTTTTTAATGATCGTTTTCATCGTAACTATAATTATTTTTATGTTAAATGTACATTAACAAGCATGAGCAATGTTAGTGATGTAGGTGACTGGCCGGGGCGGGGCGGGGCTTGGGGCCCCAAGCAACGGCATCATTTGCCTACATGGTAGATCCGTGTCTGTTCTCCCCTCTGCTCCCCCTCCAACCCTCCCTCCTCTCTGCTCTTTACGGTGAGGGAGGGGAAAAAGGTAAAACAATGTAAATAAGTTTATTCGTTTTTACTGATAGATAATTAGTTATTAGCGGTACTGCATTTTAAATAAAAATAGCACAAATCCGCTTATGAATTATAAAAGTTAGTCACTCCGCTGTTACGCTGACAAAAACGTTAGGTCCGCTGTAAGCGGATTAGCGCATTAGCGGTCCCTTGCGTTCATATGCCCACCTTTGTGTTTCACTCACTCCACATTTAGCTAAGAAACCTTTGGACCGCTCAAAGACATTGTTTTTAAAAGTCCCTCAGAAGGAGACCTCTCTCAGATCCACACAGTCCTGTGACTGACTGAACTATAAAGGCAAACAGGAATTGATCCGATTAGAGGTGGCCCGACACGAGGAAATGTGGCCAGGCGAAAAAACGTCAATCATTTTACCACCGTGTGTTCGCAGCGACAGTGTAATCCTACTGGGAGTGTAGCAGATCGAGCCCGGTCGGATCAGTCCTCAGAGACGTCTGCTTGACAGGACAAACAAATTTGCCTTGTTCACATGCAAATCAACCTGAAGCCAGCTGCTGCTAATGTAGCAGAGAGGACAGAAGACCTGCAGCGAGGAGGGCTCATCAGTTTAAAGTTTTCAGTTAAATGTTTTCCATTTACAATACAGTCATTGCTCCTTTTTATCATATAAATTACAATTATAATTTGTTTTGAAATGAACATGTATGGTACATATATATATATTTTTTTCTACAGTAGGCCATGGAATATTTACTTTAGGAGTTTTCTATGGCTCCATTTCACTGACAGTGAACACTCAATAACAATTTAAAGTTCATGTTAGTTTTCTTTACAGCCCATCTTGGAAACTTGAATAATAAAAAAAAAGTTTTCATTTTTGCTGAAACAGTCTTAATGCCTTGAGTTATACCTGAGGCAGTAAATCAGCATGCATGGCAGCCTAATTTGCAGGAGGTAGAGACAGTTGAAGCGCAGCAGAGTGGGAGGGTCCAGCAAAATGTATTCACTAAGTTCTTACTTCCTACTTAAAGCTACCTTTATTAGGGCTTTTTACACTTCTTATGGCTAGTCCCTCTTAGGGGTCTCCACAGCGTGTCCTCCTCAGACTCTGTCCTCACTCTGTCCTCTGTCCTCACTCCAATACATGTCCTCGCTAACTGCATCCATATAAAACTTGTTTTAAGTGCCAATGACATCAAATTTTCATAATAAATACAAATGCATTTTGGAAGGATGTCATTAATAATGTATTGTAAAAATAAAACAAAGTCATGCCACTGAGATGAACAGTTGTTGAGATATTTGCACGTGCAGAAACAGGAAGTGATGTCAAAGAGGAACATGTGAACAGAGCAGCGTACAACAAACAGTGGAATAATCTGTTTCTTTAGATTATTTTGAATCAGAGTTCAAATAATAATGTTTCAATAATCAAAGACGGGAAATTCCCCCTTTTAAAGAGTTCTCCTTTGATGTCACTTCCTGTTTCATTTTCACCAAGTTCAAAAGAAAATGTCAGTTTTGATACAAAAGGAGTAAATTCTGTGCATTATACCACATTTCTTTAACATTAAGATGCTTTAATGTTTTGTATTTGTAGGATATAAAAGGTCACAGTCACTTTAAAATGATTTTATTACGTCTCTAAGATTAAGTTCTGTGTTTTTTGGCTTCAGTGTTTTTTTTTAAATCCTGAAACAAACAGCAAATCAAGTTCACATCTAGAATAGAATAGAGCAAATTTCCATGATTGAGCATAACTGCCATTATTGCATTACAATACCTTAAAACAACTTTCAAGTTGATGTAGATTATATATTTTATTGATTCAGTTCATTTTAAGTTCAAATGATTTGGAAATAAAATCACGTCTCTGTGCTGTAGCTGTGTAATCGGAGACCGCGCATCATGCAGAGATGATGTAGGGTTTCAGCACAGACATTAAATATAAAACAGTTTTTATTCTTCTATAGGGTAAATTAAACAAAGCAAAGGAAAGAAACAGAAACCATGTTGTTGAGCTTGTTGTTCAACTGACTGACGTGTCTCATGATAAATTCATGGCGGTGACAGGGCTGAGGGACTCTCGGGGCGGGGGTTAATTTGTCAGGAGGCCTGCTCGTACGAGTGGCGGTGCAGTGACGGAGCAGAACGTCGTCCTTCCTTTACGGGAGAGAAGTAGGTCATGAAACGGCTGCAAGACGAGACACGCCGAGCTGTTTGACTTCATGCAACCCTTTCAGCTGAACTTAGTGAAGATTTCCTGGTTTTAAGGTGTTGATCCCTGTTTGTGTTATCAAGGACGTGATTGATGGGAGGAACGTGACGCTTAACATTTTAGATTTAAAAAAACACCCAGACTCTCAGGGTACAACCTGCTTTACACAGGTTTGAACATTTCTGTTTGCCAGGGTTTGATGTAAAGTACATTTAGCTCATTATGATTTTAAACTTCATCGTTTGAAACTTCATAAAATATTATTCTGCGTTACAGCCAAAACATTAAAATACAGATTTTAAATTATTATTATTTCAGCTGTTTTCTCTTCGGGGCTCTCCACAGTGAGTCATCCCCCTCCATGTCCTCTGTGTCCTCACTCCAACTACCTCCATGTCCTCTCCAACTGCATCCATATACAGCAACAGTGCTGCTGTTTGGGTGGGATGCATCACAGGTAATGATGAATCCAGCTACAGACAGGAGGTGGAACATCTGGAGAGCTGGTGCAAAGAGAACAACCTTCACATGAATGTGAAGAAGACGAAGGAGATGATTGTGGACTTCAGAAGGAACAAACACACCCACACCCCACTGTATATAGGTGGATCTGCGGTGGAGGTGGTCTCCAGTTACAAGTACCTGGGTGTACACTTGAATGATAACCTCAGCTGGAGCAATAACACCACCAGCCTGATCAAGAAAGGTCATCAGAGACTCTACTTCCTCAGACGGCTGAGACGAGCCGGTCTGAGAAGCTCAGTCCTCACCTCGTTCTACAGGTGTGCAGTGGAGAGCGTCCTGTGCTCCAGCATCAACGTGTGGCATGGAGGCTGCACAGTTGCAGAGAGGAAAGCTCTACAAAGAGTGGTGAAGGCTGCACAGAAGTCTGTGGGAGTCAGTCTCCCCACCATCACAGACATCTACACCTCCAGATGCAGAAAAAGAGCCACCTGCATCATGAAAGACCTCACTCACCCAGCACACTCACTCTTTGCACCACTCCCCTCGGGACGGAGGTTGAGGAGCATCAAATGTAGAACCACTAGACTGAGGAACAGCTTCTACCCTGAGGCTGTCAGACTCATGAATAAATAAATAATAAGAATAAACACTGCAAAATGTCACATCATGCTGATACTGATCTGTTTCTTGTTGCTGCGTTCATCTGTGACCATCTGCTCATGTTCGTGCTGCTGTTTATAATGATGTTTTTCTACTACATTAGGGCTTAGTGTATTACTAGCTGATGTCTCTCTTAGTTAATCCTAGATGTTATTATTGTTTTTCTCTTGCATTTGTTGTTGGATGTAACTGGGACCCTGTGTACATAATCTCGTTTTCAACACATGTACTACATGCGGTGCAAATGACAATAAATTCTCTCTGACTCTCTGACTCTGATATCCTGTCTTTTTATTGATAGGTGCATTTCTAAAATCCTTCAGACAGTTTTTTTAATATATATATAAATAATACATATGCAGCAGCAGCCATAGCAGCAGCAGCAACAGCAGCAACAACAACAACAACAACAACGTATTTGAAAAATAATTTCATGAGGGAGGAAAACAGTTTAGTTCTGCTAATTTAGCTTTACAGCCTGAGTCGGCTACAACCAGCACATCATTGAAGAAAACCACGTTTATGTCTTCTATAGGAAAAAGTCAGCAATTTATAATCCATGTGCAAAATGCATCATTATGGGTTTGTATTAGTCAATTAGAAAATGATTACCTAAAAAAAAGAAATATCAATTTTGTATAAAAATTCATTTAAAGCTGCGCTATGTAACTTTGTAATGCAGTCTAACTTTTCTAACAATATACTTTTAACATATTTCTTCACTCTGTCACTATCTACTGACAGACTGATGTTAGACAAAGTAATCTCTGAAAAAAACTATAGTCCCCTTGCTTCTCTATCAGCATTTATAAAAACACTAAAAACACAGAGTGACCCGTCCTTAACCAGCCAATAAAAACAGAGTTTGTAACCAGCCAATAAAAACAGAGCTTGAATTTGAATCAGCCAATAAAAACAGAGCTTGAATTTGAATTTCAGCAGAGCCTCCCCCTCAGAGCCATATATGGCTCTGAGGGGGAGGGATCAGAATGCTTTGCCTGTTGAAAATATTTCTAAGTTCTGCGCTCTACAGAAAGTTACACATAGCACCTTTAAGATGCAAACACTGAAATACTGCATGAAAGCATTTAGTCTAATTAAAACTGACCATAATCACCTATCTGCTGGGAGACCTGAAATCCTGGCATCCATGTCAGTTGTACCCCACTAACAGCAGCGTCTCCCCTGCTGAAGGACCTTGCAACCCCCCCACCCCACAACAGCTTACAAAACATGACAAAGAGGCCCTGGCATTAGAAAAACCTGCAAATTCCCCACACCCCACGTAAATTAAGTGTCCACAGGTTGCCTGAAACAAACCCAATCCACCATCCCACAGGACCTAAAGAAGCAAATGCCAAAGCAACTATGCCAAATGCCACCGGCACCGTGCCCCCACAGGCTCGAGACACTTTGAATGCATAATGTGCAACACATGACAGTGAGCTCCAGTGTTTTAATGCTTATTTTAGATTGTTTATTAATGCTTTTAACGATAACGAGTGATGCATGCTTTCACTAACCAAGAGGATGGATGGATGGACGGACAGATTTAAAAGCGGTTCTTGTTTGAGGATGCACATTCAGTTTTTAAACTGAGACTTCTGGTGTCTTCAATTACAAAAATAAAATATCTGCATAACTTTCAGACGAGCAGTTCGTTTATTTTCCCGTCCGTGGCGACTTTGGATCAGACGGTCCAGGGAAACAAAATGCACGTGAGCTTCATTAAGCAGCGAAATAATCACCATGATACATTAACCATGAGCAGTTATGGTAATGGGGCTGAACATGACCTGTTATGCCAATGATGTCATTAATTAGGCTTATTACTTTAAGTTTTAATTAGCTGATCTTTCTCTCGATGTATTTGTCTTCACCTGGGCGGTGATAAAATATGCTGCGGGGACAAAACTCCCGAGGTGCACCATTATTTTCTGAGGAATATTTAGTGTTTTTAATCAGCTCCTCCCTGGCTGGTGGAGGTAAAGACCTATATTTTTCTCTCGCCTAGTTTTATTTACGACGTTTCTCTTATTTAGTTGCCAGGCAACCAGAAGTTCAAGGTGCACACAGTTCTGTGTACTACTTCTCATATCCGACGAGCTACTCTATTTTTGTGTGACGCATATGCTCAGTCAAACTTAAACTTTTTTAAATTACTTTATCGTCATAACTGTTGTATTTTTCCAAGATCTTTTATCAAACCAGGGGGAGGGACAATTTCACATCGTCCAGGTTGTCGGAAAACATAAAGCAGCCGCTAAAAGGAAAATCAAGAGGCAATTCACAACCCATGAAGGTCAGCGGTGTCACGGAGCATTCTTCACAGTGATGGACGAGTGCTCAACCACTCATCTTGAAGAGAGAAAGGCTTTGGAAATGACTGGAGTGCAGGTTTTCTGACGACCGTCCATTAGCCGTGGCTGGCCCCAGACGTCGAGTTGCCACCGTCTTCAAGCGGCCCACCCACTAAAGCAACCCTGCTCCGGTGATTGTGCCGGTGTTGGAAGCAATCCCCGGAGCAGACCACTGTATCTCTGCTTCCACCCATGAGCACAAAGGCTTAATCCAAACTGCTGTCCAAACATGGAGGGGCATCTGAGAGGAATGCATGGCCAGATAAACACCGGTCTGCAGCTTCTCACAGGCGATGAATGAAACCACTTCCTGACCACAGTTTTATTGTTGAACAGCAGTGAACCATGTGATTGGTCAGCCATGTGCGTCATAACTGTGCATTTTTACCAGCTAATGATCACAATCATTTAACCTGAAAGATTCACTCGCAGCCACACAGCCCGAGGTCATCACTCACCGTGTTGTGCATGCTCAGCACATGTGCAACTTAGGGAAATCTCCAATAAAAAAACTGAAAGTTTCACAGCATTAAAAATGTTGCTGTAAATAGAAATACTTTATGTACAGTCCTAAAAGTTGATGCAAAATACCAGGGCTGTTTCTGGAGATGGTGAAGTGTGGTGCATCTGTGCAGCTTGCATTAAAACTGTGAGAACAGCAGCAGCGGAGTGTCTGAACATGCACCATTATAACAATCACAATTATCCACAGACACGTTTCTTATCTGCAGATCAAATTATGAAAGTGTCCGAGCTGCGGCGCCACGTCTGAACTAACACACGCAGAGGTCAGACTCTGTTCTGGGACGCAGGAAGGACATCTACGAAGATAAAATGCTCCTAAAAGCAAACAATTATTTGTTAGTCTTGCCCACAGAGTGACCTATATTATTAGCATGTTGCACTGACAACAGTCTGAGACGGAATAAGAAGCTCGTCTGATCAATCGGACCCAGAACCGCCTGGTTAGTTCTCATGAAAAGAAACGGTGACAGACTGAATCCCACTAATCCATCTTCACGAGAGTTCAGAGGAGTTTCACAGCCTGTGCGGGTCACCGTGTCCTCACCCGGGAACTGAAGAGCAGAATGAATGTGCTGTGATTAGAATACAGAACGGCCTGCAGAAGAAACAGCTTCCTCTGGCTCTGACACTTCCACTGACAGTCTCTTTACGTCCTTTGATTAAAATTAAAAACTCTCTTTTGGATCATTTTTATACTGCTCCATATAAATGCTCTGAATTAAATGTAATTTGTTGTTTGTCCGATGTGAGGTAGTTCAGTGGTTAGGTGCCTGACGCTGCCGGTTCAAGTCCAGGTTAGGTCAGAAAGCACGTCCTGCGTAAAGCAACTTCACTTCCTGTGACAACTGTCAAAAACAACACATTGTTCAATAAATAGGCAAAAACTATGACACGGCAAATCTTATGCTGAGTCATGAAGGAGTTCATGTCTGTCATATAGAGCCAAATAATGTATTGTGTTTATCTGTAATTTTAATTATGTAGAAAAAATAAAGTTTCAGTAGAGTTTCATTTTGTCGACTCGCTCTTTACTTATTGTGACAATATGCTAAAACATAGACATCTTTAGAAAGAGGAACTACTCCGCTTTGATTGTTTTGTACACAGATGCTTCGAATAATTAATATATAAAAGTATTTTTTAATAAAATAGTTTTAATGACGTCTCTGCAGTACGTCGCAGTTTTTGGGTGGAGAAAGGAGGGGTCAAACGCCGACGCATTTTTATGACGGAATGTAATGAACGCACATTGTAAATAGCAATGGCAGAGAATATATAAACCGAGGAATTAAGCGATTTAAGTGAAGATTTGAGTGATTTGTCTTCAGTTTGGGAAGCAGAAGTTAGTTTGAGTGATGAACAAGAAACAGCTGGTTCTAATGTAGGTGTGCAGCCGTATTTATTTGACTCTTACCGATCAGGGAGCGAGGGGGACTCCGAGATTTCAGAGGAGGAAGGCTCCGAGTGTGAAGGGAATGGAACCCGATCTTAGTCAAAACAGCTTCATTTCGTCTGGGCGGCTCCGCGCCGTCCATCCATCCATCCATCCATCCATCCATCCATCGCGACCAGAGCTGCTAGCTCTCCAGCATTGCTCCCCCTGCACCAGCTGAGTGAAGCGACTGAACTTCATGTCCCTACGTCACATGACGTCGCATGCGGAAGTACCCGGATGTCCCGTGACGAAACACGGTGCCAAGTTTAAAATCACCTTTGAAACAAATTTTCATTTATCATTTTGTTTGTAAAAACTAGTTGAATGATACAACATATATATGTTGTGCCAGTTTATGCATGCCGGTAGTTCCAACATCATGTCACAATACCTTTAAATACTTGTTTTCCTGGCCAGAGCAGTTCTTTTAAAATCAAATTTAAAGTGTTAATTTATTTATTTATTTTTATTTATTTAAAAGTTTATTCATAAAAAAAATCCCATAAATGATAAGAATACAAAATATAAAATGAAGGTAGCAGAAAGAAGAAAAAAATATTTAATTAAAGTTTAATGACTGGACTAGATCATCAGGTGCAACTCTGGTTAAAATAAACATTTTCTCAAGTATCAGGAAGGATTCTCAGTTTACAGTGAACAATAAAACAACCCTGACATCATGATAAATGGTAAATGGACTGTACTTTTTATATCTCCATTCTATCTTATCAAGATCAAAAAAGGTGTTCAATACAGGATCAACTGGACTTTATTCGTTGCAGAAAACGTTTCGACTTCTGTCCAGAAGTCTTTTTCAATTCTGAATATCAAGATGCACAAAGCTCTTTACAACAACCTGCGCCTCATTTACCCATTCAAACAGCATCTGTACAGAGACTAGTCAGTGTTTTATCACACTGATGGGACACATGTCGGAGACAACGAGGGGTTCAGGGTCTTGCTCAGGGACACTTGCTCCAACCACTCAGCCACAGCTGCCACCTCATAATAAAACAAGCAGAATATTTCTTGGTGAAATAAAAAAAACTTTTTGATTCATCACCTTTCGTGCCAGTTTTACTGCTCTTTGACAAAACGCTGCAGGCTGGAACCGAAACAACTTCTGTCCACCTCGGTGTGATTTCTGGATGGAGGCGGAGCCAACTGATGCACCTTTGAGCTGCGACTTGAGGTAGTACCAGAAGCAAAACGGTCGACACGTGAAAAAGGTGAAGTTTGTGACTCGTTGGGAGAAGATAATGACATATGGCCCGTGCTCCCAGTCTTTAAACAGCAATGAACCGATTTATGACAGAGGAGAGATCAGTGATGTGCACAGCACCTTTACATTTAGTTTAAGGAATTAGTAATAGAGAACTACACGGAGTTCATTTGTCCTGTTTTGAAAAGGATGCTGGAGAGACGTCTCGCACGTTTCACGAGTTGTGCTCCACGCCAGCACAGCTGGGCTTCGCTCCACGTCTCTCTGGTTCCACGACGCGGCCGTCATTTCAGAAACTGCCGTCTGAGCAGGAGGACGATGGCTCCTTGGATGATTTATGGACCATCAGAGGCAGACTATAGATGAAAACATCTTTGTGGCCTTTTGGCAGAACCGTTCTTTCAAAGAGTTTTCAGACTAAACTGATCTTTTGTTAAGAATTGACAGAATGTAATAATTTTGGTCAAACCTTAAAAATAATATGTAAAAAGACCTGATTTTAACAGAGTGATGACAACAGTGGACAAAAAAGACAATAAGAGACTATCATAAAGGATGCGTACAAATAAAAAAAGTGCTACTTTTCCTTTTAATTACCATTTTATTTTCACCTGTTAATTTTTTTAAAGTTTGTACGCATCCTTTATGATTGTCGACTGTCGTCTTTGTTGTCCTGTTGTCATCATTCTTTGTTAAAATCAAGTCTCTTTTGTAAATGAGTCTGAGGCTCAATGGGATTAACCTGTAGAAATAAAGGTTGAATGAAAACAATGAATGACTCTCAACTACCACATCAACTTTTTGCTCAACATCTGTAAACTTGACTGAGTCATCGCATTTTTTACGTGGATTTATTTTATTTGATGACTCCAAAAGTTAATCTGTTTAGATGAACATTCAATTATTACTTTCTGAAAGTTTCCATCATAACCTGTGGTTCATGAGATATTTTGCTAACAGACAAACATGGTTGACGTATGTATATAAATATAGAGACTACATTGACTGTGTTTTCTTGGATCAGTTGGCAGTAGTGGCCACCTTGATTTGGATTGGCTCTTAAAAGTTATCAGTTTTTAAGGAACATCTAATTATTATTTTGTGAAACATTTAAATCTGCCCAGTGGTTCATGAGATATTCTGCTAACAAATAGACTGGGTTGTCTTGAACTAGCCACTGTCAAAATAAATTAAAAAGTCAAATTAATCCTAATATTATGTGTTAACACTCAGAATATATTTCCAGCAGTGTTGGGTGTAACGCGTTACTTAGTAATGCGTTACAGTAATGCCATTACATTTTTCAGTAACGTAGTAGTGTAACGCACTACTTTGAAAATGCCTGTAATATATTACAGTTACTAACAAAACCTTACATTCGTTACTTGCGTTACAATCAGGACCTTTCGGAGAATAGTTTTATTTATTTATTTTATTTTACCTTTCGGAGAAGAGTTGTGGGACGAGGACGACGGAGCAGACCATAGACATTATATATAGATATCTATGGAGCAGACTGTCACGTGGGGAAAACAAAGACGTACGCGATGACGTCGGAACGTCATACGTCAACGTACATAGACATATAAAGGTACATAGACATACGGCGATGTCATTTTATGGATGGAAGTATTCATATTATTTTTCTTTTGTCACGAGAAAGGACAAGAACATTACAGTAGTGTGCAAGCTATGTCTGGGCCACAACAAGACACTGTCTACTGCTGCGAACTCGACGTCAAATCTTTACAAGCATTTACAAAGACAACACGCTAATGCTAAGCTAGTTGCTAAAGAGCCGCAGAGGGATGGTGCAAGTTTGATGCCGCCACCGTTTAAGCAGGCTCGGCTTGAATTTCACCGCCAGGCAACCACTACAAAGGCTGAGGTAAACAAACTTGTAAACAAACATTTCAGATGTTTTATTTTTTATTTTGTTTTATTTTTTTAAAACAGAAGTTTTACATTTTGAATGGCACGTTTACATATGCATTGTGCTTGTTATGTAGCACTGCTGTTTTACTTTTTCATCAAAAATGAGTGTCAAAAAGATCTCTAATATCATTATTGAAAGATAAAAATTAATACAGGTTAAATCTCAGGTATTAGAGTAATCCGAAAGTAATGTAACTAAGTTACTTTCAGAACTGAGTAACTAAGTAGTGTAATATGTTACTTTTTTAAAAGTAACTAGTAATGTGTAACTAATTACTTATTTTGGCTAACTACCCCAACACTGATTTCCAGTAACCATCTGAGTGTCTGTTAGGTCAGCTGGCTGCGGCAGACCTTCTCAACAGAGCTGACTCCATAACGTAAATTAAATAAAGATGTTCAACCTTTTTTTTACTTTCTGAAAGTTTTGTCAAAATCAATTTGTATATATTGAGCCTGAGTGTTGCTAACAGACAGACACATGAGAATGAGTGACAGACATGAGGAAACTAAGCATCGTCACAGACGAGCAGCATCACATCAATAGGGAGCTGGATTCAACACGCCTCTTTTCAGAGGAGGAATAATGGCTCTTTGGAGAAGCAACCTAAAATAAATGAAAGGGGGATTTTGCTCCTGCAGCGTTCAGACTCTCAGGCTAACCTAATGGAGCTGCAGCTCACATCCACTCTGTCAAGGCAATAATCGAGTTAGCGCAGACGTAATCATGTTATTGTGTACTTTCCTTTCCCCGGTAAATTTACATGCAAGGCTGTTGTTGCCGAGGTAAACTCTGTATACAGTACAGTACTTGTATTCTATTGAACTGAGCTGAATGGTGTGTGTGTGGGGGGGGGGGACAAAACAAAAACTGTTCAGCTGTTGTACCCCTCCCACACATGCACAGGCATTGATTATGATTATATAGTGATTATGCATTCTGCATGCCAGCCACGCAGCAGAAGAGTGGAGGGGAGCTTTAAGGGGCTTGGCGACTGTGGGACCCCCTGCTGAGATGAGAGGGAAGGTAAGAGCCAAGGAGAGGGGAGTGTGGAGAAGGCTAACCAATCGGATGGGCTCTGGGAACAGGACCAATCATGACTCATGCTCGGGGCTCTGCTGCTCACTATTTTTGTCTAATTCCCCTTTTTCTTACATCTCCACTTATCTCTTGTGAAAAGCTTCTTTCTTTCCAACTCTTTTCCACCGTTATCTGACTCATAAATCATGAGACTGGGCCTCATGTAACTTTTACCTTTTAACTCCACACCTAACCCCCCCACACTCCTTCATGGGTTTTCAGATTCAGTGGCCACCCTGCCTTGCACAGTCCACGCCAGATTATTATTCCGTCTGCAGTCACTAAGGAGATGCACACACCATCCATCACAATGTACAAATTCTCCGTGCGCAGATTTGGTTGGACCTAATTAAAAAGCTTTTCCACTCGTTTTCTTGAGAGATAATTAGACTTTCATCTCACCAGGATGCCACAACCATAGATTCATTCTCTTCTTCCAGGAAGTCTAAAGAAAAAAAATACATTTAAGGGTCTTTAACCGCTTTCCCTCAGGGCAGCAGTCAATGATTAAAGATAATGTTGTACTTTTTTACTTTAGCAACAAAAATACAACAAAAATAAACAAATAAAAAACAGCCTTGAGTGAAAATGCATGAACAAATGTCCAATATCTTCAGTTTTATTTTATTTTTATAAAATTAAATTAACTGGGAGAAAAAGTTTAACTTAAAGGACATGACCCACCATGTTTTCAAATTGCATCGCCATTAATATTTAGTAGTTAATTTAATAATAAAATAGGAGTGTTTATTTATATTGTAGAGAAATAACGCTAAATGTGTTATTTCATGTTTTTTAGCAGTTTTTAGCAGCAGCTCCGGGAAGATCTGCCCCTCTCCATATATGGGCATTGACGTCAATGAAGTTTCTGCCTAACGCAGCTTCATTATTTCTGCCGAGTAGTTACGAATAAAACCATTAAAAATGAAGTGTTGCCCAGTTCTGCTCTAATACCTAGAAGGATGGCATTAGTGTTCATTATTTTCCCCAAATCTAAAGAATTCATAATGGATTTATAAAGTGCACCGACCAGCGAGAGCTTGCACCTCGACATGAGAAATCGGGAGGTTTTGCGGGTAAGACTTTTGCTCTGTTTAATACACCTACGCGCGTGACGTGAGGTCCAGTCTGTGTGTGTGTCAGCTCGCGCACGGTGTGTCAGGTCCAGTCTGTGTGTGTGTCAGCTCGCGCACGGTGTGTCAGGTCCAGTCTGTGTGTGTTGGCTGCTCGCGCGGTGTGTCAGGTCCAGTCTGTGTGTGTGGCAGCTCGCGCGGTGTGTCCGCGACAGATGCAGCGGGTTAGCGGCTAAATAAAAAGTTCTAAAAAATAAAAAAAACAGGGAGTGCTGTTCCTGAACACACAGCCCACCAGGAAATATTTAGAACCTCTGCAGCCACGAGTTTAACTGCAGTTTTAACTCTGACTCTCATAAACCTCCATCGCGAACTCACTCGTGCCTTCTGAGAGGATCCTGTATTGACGTCACTCCGGACTTCGGCAATCTTCGGCCGGGTTTCCGGAATTTTCCGGGACTCCATTGTTTCTTTGTTTTGTTTTTTTACACTCGCCTGGACTAAATGCAAAAATGAAAATAGACATCATGTTCTACTACAGTAATTGTCCAATATGGTGAATTGTTACTGTCACGGTGGGTGTTGTCCTTTAAAAAAACAAGCGAGGTTGTTCTGGGTGGGAGTTTTTGAAGCTTTGCTTTTTAGGTAAATGCGCTGATTCAAGGCCACACTTGTAGCCGGCGTTGTTGTGCAGCTCTGACGGGAGCTTGGAGGCCATGGAGCTCTGGGCCTGGTAGGAGACAGCTGGATGGGTTGAATTATTGAAGAGCATGGACCGGCTCTGAAACACGGGCCATGTCCTCCCAGCTGCTCCGTGTGCTGAAGCCGACACTTCAGCAGTTGTCAGACGTGTGCAGCTAACAGGGTCCATCTGTTATTGAGGCGTAATGAACGCAGACGCAGCCATGGAAAAATGACTCGCTGCCGCCTTACTGGTGTATCACAGTGGTAATGAATGCAGCATCCGTGCAGTCACATCGGTAATAATTATGTTATTTACGATCATAATGATGATTAGAATGCAGACGATCGAAGTGGAAATGATGGTGAAGGTAAAGGTGATGCGTGTCTACTCCAATGATGACAGCACAAAATAAATAAATAAATAATACACAGACTGGAAAAAATCACATCAACCTGACTGGAACGTGCACGTTTGTGCTCATTATGCATGCATGAAGCAGAAACAATTTGCATGGCAGCACTGGACCTGCAGGCTTGAAGAAAAATAAACCATACAACTCACCGTGGCTGTAATTGTTGGCAGTCCCATGTAAACAGCTGCCATAAGGAAAACTCATCATTCTAATGTACGACAGGACAGCGTGGAAAGGTGCGCTGAGTGCTACCTCCAAAATCAATAACTAGTGTGCCTTTCATTACATAAGTGAGATTTGTATTCATCTCAGACATATATATTTATCCCACTTATACTCTTGGTCCAAGAGTAAATTCATTTAGTAATGATTACCTGACTCAGGTAAAACCAATTTTCATCCACTTGTTACCCAGAGTTAGTGACAAGGGCACCGGCAGGGTCACTTTTCAGCAGTTTTTGTCTGCATTAGCACCATCAGCACTTGACGTTATGGACTGGTTTTCTGCAAGGGATACGTATTTTCTGTAAAACCATCGTAGTAGAGTTGCAACAACACAAATGCAAGGAGTATATCTTGGCTTTTGCACTGTTGCTTACTTTAAAGCTGTCAGAGAGGCTGTGTGGGTGTTCAGTAGCCTCTTTCCCCAGGAGAACTGCATTCATACAAAAACACTTAAACCCCCATAGACGCTGAAGGGGTTGCGATGTACATCTGACACGTTTCATTGTGAAACTTAGATAATGATAGTTTATTATTTTCTTCTTAAAGAGAAACTAGTGCTTCAATTAAAAATAAAACTTACTTGTAAAGCCAAGAAAAGCTTCACTTATTTCTGTCAGTATGAAAAACATTAGCCACAAGGTGGATGCCAGCACAATATGTTGCTTTAAAGTTTCCTTGCTTCCCAAAGGATCCCTGACTTGAGCTCTTTTTGTGAGCTCAAGTCAGGGATGTACTGTATATATATATGTATATATATATGTATATATATATATATGTATATATATATATATATATATATATATATATATATATATATATATATATATATATATATATATATATATATATATATATATATATATATATATATATATATATATATATATATATATATATATATA